>NSJW01000607.1:0-31701 GCA_019955255.1 Castanospermum australe | reverse complement strand
AAATGAAGTAAACTTAATGTCTAAGTTACATGAGAACGAAGAAGCTAAAGATATTTTCAAACCCTAAAGCTTTTAAGAGTGATTGGGATCACTCAAACACTGCCAAGGCCATTCGGATCACAAAAACTTTGCTAAGCTTGACCATTTAACCATAAAGTTAAAGATGGATCAAAAGGAAGCAAACTTAACGTCTAAGCTAGACGAGAACGAAGAAGCTAGAGATATTTTCAATCAATGATGGTTTAAGGAGCGATTGGGGTCACTAAAACATTTCCTAGGCCATTCGAATCACAAAAACTTTGCTAAGTTTGACCATTTGACTATAAAGTCAAAGATAAATCAAAAACGAAGCATGCTTGAACCTCTAAGTAAGACGAGATCGAAGATGCTAGAGACATTTTCAGACCTTGATATGTTAATGAGTGGTTGAGGTTACTCAAACATTTCTTAGGACTTTTGGATCTCAAAAACTTTGTTATATTTGATCGTTTGATCATTTGACCTTAAAATCAAAGACAGATCAAAAAGAGGCAACCTTAACAGCAAAGCGAGACGAGAAAACAAAGAAGCTAGAGATATTTTCAAACCTTATAGCTTTAAGGAGTGATTGGGGTCACTCAAACATTATCTTGGCCTTTCAGATCACAAAATCTTTGCTAAGTTTGACCATTTGGCAATATAGTCGATGATAGGTCAAAAGGAAGCAATCTTAACTACTAAGTTAGACATGAATAAAGAAACTAAAGATATTTTCAAACCTTGTAGTTTTAAAGAATCATTGGGGTCACTCACACAACGCTTAGGCCTTTCGCATCTCTAAAACTTTGCTAAGTTTGACTATTTGATCAAAAGAAAGTAAACATAACATCTAAGTTAGACGACAATGAAAAAAGTTAAAGATATTTCCAATCCTTGAAGCTTTAAAGGAATGATTTGGATCATTCAACCATTGCGTAGGCCATTCGAATCACAAAAACTTTTGCTATGTTTGTCCATTTAAACATAAAGTCAAAGATAGTCAAAAGGAAGCAAACATAACGTCTAGGTTAGATGAGATTGAAGAAGCCAGAGATATTTTTCAAAACTTGAAAGTTTTAAGGAGTAATTAGGGTCACTCAAATATTGCCTAGGTCTTTCGAATATCAGAAACTTTTACTAAGTTTGACTATTTGACCACAAAGTCAAAGATAGAATAAAAGGAAGCAAACTTAACCACTAAATAAGATGATAATTAAGAAACTAGAGATATTTTCAAACCATAAAGCTTTAAGGAGTGATTTGGTCACTCCAACCTTGCTTAGGCCTTTCAAATCACAAACACTTTGCCAAGTTTGACAATTTGACTATAAAGTCTAAGATAGATCAACAGGAAGCAAGCTTAATCACTATGTAAGACAAGAATGAAGAAACTAGAGATATTTTCAAACCTTGAAGCCTTAAGAAGTGATTAAGGTGCCTCAAATATTGTCTAGGCTATTCTGATCACAAAAACCTTGTTAAGTTTGACCATATACCCGAAAAAGTCAATGATAGACAAAGGGAAGCAAACTTAACGCATAAGTTAGACAAGAACGAAGAAGTTAGAGATAATTTAAAATCGTGAAACTTTAAGGAGTGATTGGGGTTACTCAAATATTGCTCAAGTCCTTTTGATCAAAAAACCATTCTTAAGTTTGATCATTTGACCATAAAGTCAAAGATAGAATCAAAAGGAAGCAAACTTACCCGCTAAGTATGACAAGAAAAAAGAAGCTAGAGCTATTTTCAGACCATAAAGCTTAAAGGTGTGATTGGGGGTGGTCAAACATTTCCTAGTCCATTTAGATCATAAAAACTTTGCTAAGTTTGACCATTTGGCCATAAAGTCAAAGATAGATCAAAAGAAAACAAATTTAACGTCAAAGTTAGACAAGAACAATGAAGCTAGAGATATTTTTGAAACCCTTGAAACTTAAAGGAGTGATTGGGATCACTCAAACATTGCCTCGGCCTTTTGGAATCACAAAAACTTTGCTAAGTTTGACCATTTGACCTTAAAGTCAAATATAGAACAAAAGGAAGCAAACTTAATGTTTAAGCTAGACGAGAACGAAGAAGCTAGCGATATTTTCAAACCTTGAAGCTTTAAGGAGTGATTGGGGTCATTCAAACATTGCCTAGGCTTTTCGGATGAAAAAAGCCTTGCCATGTTTGACCATTTGCCCGTAAAGTCATAGGTAGATCAAAACATAACAAAGTTAATGCATCAATTAGACGAAAACGAAGAAGCTAGAGATATTTCAAATCCTTGAAGCATTAAGGAGTGATTAGGGTCACTCAAATATTGCCTAGGCTTCTTGGATTACAAAAATTTTGCTAAGTTTGACCACTTGACCATAAAGTCAAAAATAGATCAAAAGGAAGCAAGCTTAATCCCTATGTAAGACAAGAACAAAGAAGCTAGAGATATTTTTAGACCGTGAAGCTTTAAGGTGTGATTGGGTTACTCAAACGCTGCCTAGACAATTTGGATCTCAAAAACCTTGCTAAGTTTGAGTATTTGACCATAAAGTCAAAGATAGATCAAAAGGAAGCAAACTTAGCATCTAAGTTAGACGAGAACGAAAAAGCTAGAGATATTTTCAAACTTGAAGCTTTAAGGAGTGATTAGGGTCTCTTAAATATTGCCTAAGCCTTTTGGATCGCAAAAACTTTGCTTAGTTGGCTGTTTGACCATAAAGTCAAAGATACATTGAAAGGAAGCAAACTTCATGTCTAAGTTAGACGTGAAGGAGGAAGCTAGAGATATTTTCAAACCTTGAAGCTTTTATGAGTGATTGGAGGCCCTCAAACATTGCCTAGGCCTTTCAGATCACAACAACTTTGCTAAGTTTGACCATTTAACCATAAAATAAAAAATATAGTAAATGGAAGCAAGCTTAACCACTAAGTAAGACATGAACGGAGAAGCTAGAGATACTTTCAAACCTTGGCGCTTTAAGGAGTGATTAAGAACACTTAAATATTGCGTAGGCCTTTCGGATTACAAAAACTTTGCTAAGTTTGGCCATTTGAATATAAAGTCAAAGATAGAGCAAAAGGAAGCAAACTTAACCATTAAGTAAGATGAGAATTAAGAAACTAGCGATATTTTCAAATCTTGAAGCTTTAAGGAGTGATTAGGGCCACTCATACATTGCCTAGGCCTTTCGGATCACAAAAACCTTGCTAAGTTTGACCACTTGACCATAAAGTCAAAGATAGATCAAATGTTGATGCCTTAAGGAGTGATTGGGTTCACTCAAACATTGCCTTGGTTATTTGGATCACAAAAACTTTGCTAAGTTTCACCATTTGACCATAAAATCAAAGGTAGATCAAAAGGAAGCAAACTTAAAGTCTAAGTTAGACGAAAAACGAAGAAGCTAGAGATATTTTAAAACCTTGAAGCTTTAAAGGAGTGATTGGGGTCACTCAAACAATGCTCTGGCATTTCAGGTCAGAAAAACTTTGCTTAGTTTGGCCATTTGAGCATAAAGATAAAGATAAGTCAAACGGAAGCAAACTTACCCACTAAGTAAGATAAGAACAAAGATGGTAGAGATATTTTCAGACCGTGAAGTTTTAAAGAGTAATTAGGGTCACTCAAACATTGCCTAGGACTTTCAAATCACAAACACTTTGCTAAGTTTGACCATTTGACCATAAAGTCAAAGATAGATCTAAAAAAGCAAACTTAACGTCCAAGATAGATGAGAAGAAAGAGGCTATAGATGTTTAAAAATTTTGAAGCTTTAAGGAGTGATTGGGGTCATTGAAATATTGTCCTAGGCCTTTTAGATCACAAAAACTTAAGAGGAGAACAGAGAAGCTGGAGATAGATCAAAATTGGCTAGGCCTTCAGCACTAAGTAAGATGAGAACAGAGAAGCTGGAGATATTTTCAAACCTTGAAGCTTTAAGGAGTGATTGGGGTCACTCAAAAATTGGCTAGACCATTCAAATCACAAAAGCTTTTCTAAGTTTGACCATGTCAAAGATATTCAAATAGAACCAAACTTAACATCTAACTTAGCTGACAACGAAAAAGTTAGAGATATTTCAAACCTTGAAGCTTTAACGAGTTATTGGGGTCACTCAAACATTTTCTAAGCCTTTCGGATTGCAAAAACTTTGCTAAGTTTGACCATTTAACCACAAAGTCAAAGATAGATTAAAAGGAAGCAAGCTTAACCCCTAGGTAAGATAAGAACGAAGAAGCTAGGGATCTTTTCAAACCTTGAAGCTTTAAGGAGTGATTGGGTTCACTCAAACATTACCTAAACCTTTCGGATCATAAAAAATTTCTGAGTTAGATGAGACTGAAGAAGTTAGAGATATTCTCAAACCTTGATGCTTTGATAAGTGATTAGGGTCACTCAAACATTGCTTTGGCTTTTTCGGATCGGAAAAACTTTGCTATGTCTGGTGATTTGATCATGAAAGTCGAAGATCAAACAAAAAAAAAGTAACCTTAACCACTAAGTAAGATACAATCAAAGAAAGTAGGGACATTTTCAAACGTTGATGCTTTAAGGGGTGACTTGAGGTCACTCAAACATTGCTTAGACCATTCAGATCATAATAACTTTGCTAAGTTTGACCATTTGACCATAACATCAAAGATAGATCAAAAGGAAGCAAACTTAACTTCTAAGTAAAATGAAAATAAAAAAGCTAGGGATATTTTCAAACCATGATGCTCTAAGGGGTGATTAGGGTCTCTCGAATGTTGCTTAGACCTTTCAGAACACAAAAACTTTACGAAGTATGACCATTTGACTGTAAAGTCAAAGATAGATGAAAAGGAAACAACCTTAATCACAAAGTAAGACGAGAATGAAGAACCTAGAGATATTTTCAAACCTTGAAGTTTTAAGGAGTGATTAGGCTTAGGCCTTTCAGTTTACAAAAACTTTGCTAAATTTGACCATTTGACCATAAAGTCAAAGGTATATCAAAAGGAAGCAAGATTAACCGCAAAGTAAGACAAGAACGAAGAAGTTAGAGATAGTTTTCAAACTATGAAGCTTTAAGGAATGATTGGCGTCACCCAAACATTACATAGGCCATTCGAATGACAATAACTTTGCTAAGTTTGACCATTTGAACACAAAGACAAAGATAGATCTAAAAGGAAGCAAAACTTAACATCGAAGTTAGATGAAAACGAAGAAGCTTAGAGATATTTTCAAACCTTGAAGCTTTAAGGAGTGATTAGGGTCACTTAAATATTGCCTAGGCCTTTTGGATCACAAAAACTTTGCAAAGTTTGCCCATTTGACCATAAAGTCAAAGATAGAACAAAAATGAAGCAAACTTAACCACTAAGTAAGACGAGAATCAAGAAACTGGAGATATTTTCAAATCTTGAAAGCTTTAAGGAGTGATTGGGGTCCACTCAAACATTGCTTAGGCCTTTCGGATCACAAAAACATTGCTAAGTTTGACCATTTGACCATAAAGTCAAAGATAGATTAAAAGGAAGCAAGCTTAACTACTAAGTTAGATGGGAATGAAGAAGCTAGAGATGTTTTCAAACCTTGAAGCTTTAAAGAGTGATTAGGGTCACTCATACATTGCCTAGGCCATTCGGATCGCAAAAACTTTGCTATGTTTGACTATTTGATCGTAAAGTCAAAGATAGATAAAAAGAAAAAAAACTTGACAACTAAGTAAGACGAGAGCAAAGAAGCTACAGATATTTTCAAACCTTAAAGCTTTAAAAAGTGATTAGGGCTACTCAAACATTGCCTGCACATTTCAAATCGCAAAAAACTTTGCTAAGTTTGACCATTTGACTATAAAATCAAAGATAGATCAAAATAATGCAAACTTAACGTATAAGTTAGTTGAGAACGAAGAAATATAGATATTTTCAAACCTTGAAGCTTTAAGAAGTGATTGAGGTCACTCGAACATTGCGTAGGCCATTTGGATCACAAAAAATTTGCTTAAGTTTGACCATTTGGCCAAAGTCAAATATATATGAAAAGAAAGGAGTGATTGGGGTCTAACAAACATTGCCTAGGCCATTCAAATCACAAAAATTTTGATAAGTTTGACTTTTTCACCATAAAGTGAAAGATAGATCAAAAGAAAGCAAACTTAACATTTAAGTTACACAAGAGGGAGGAAGTTAGGGATATTTTTAGACATTCAAGCTTTTAAGGAGTGATTGGAGTCACTTGAACATTGCCTAGGCCTTTCGGAAATCATAAAAGCTTTGATAATTTTGACAATTTGACCACAAAGTCAAAGATAGACGAGAAAGAAGAAGGTAGAGATATTTTCCTACCATGAAGCTTTAAAACTTCAAGGTTTGAAAATATCTCTGGCTTTTTTGTTGTTATCTAACTTTGTGGCTAAGTTTGATTCATTTTGATCAAACTTAGCAAAGTTTTTACAATCTAAATGGTCTTGGCAATGTTTGAGTGACCCCAATCACTCCATAAAGCTTCAGGCTTGAAAATATCTCTAGCTTTCGTCCTTCTCGTCAAACTTTAACGTTAAGTTTGCTTCTTTTTTATCTATCTTTGACTTTATGGTCAAATGGTCAAACTTAACTAAGTTTTTATGATCCAAAAGGCCTAGGCAAAGTTTGACTGACCCCAATCAATCCTTAAGGCTTCAAGGTTTAAAAATATCTCAAGCTTCTTCGTTCTTGTCTAACTGAAATGTTAAGTATGCTTCCTTTTGATCTATCTTTGACTTTATGGTCAAATTTGTCAAACTTAGCAATGTTTTTGTGATCTAAATGGCATATGCAATCTTTGAGTAACCTTAATCACTGACACAAGCATTTACTAAACCATTCAGATCACAAAAGCTTTGCTACCTGTGACTATTTGAACATAAAGACAAAGATAGATCCAATGGAAGCAAACCTTAATGTCTGAGGTAGACGAGAACGAAGAGGCTTGACATATTTTAAAACCTCGAAGCTTTAAGGAGTGTTTGGGGTCACTTAAACTTACCTAGGACTTTCGGATGACAAAAAGTTTTGGAGTGTGACCATTTGACCACAAAGTCAAAGATAGATCAAAAGGAAGCAAACTTTGCCACTGAGTGTGTCGAAAACGAAAGAAGCTAGAGAAAATTTTCAATCCTTGATGCTTTAAGTAGTGATTAGGTTACTCAAACTTTGCCAAGACCATTTAGAATCACAAAAACTTTACTAAGTTTGACTATTTGATGAATAAAGTGAAAGATAGATCAAAAGGAAATAAGCTTAACTACTTATGTAAGATGAGAACAAAGAAGCTTGAGATCTTTCAAACCTTGAAGCTTTAAGGACTGATTGGGATCACTTGAAACATTGTCAAGACCATTTGGATCATAAAAAACTTTGCTATGTATTGACCATTGGACTATAAACTTAAAGATAGATCAGAAGGAAGCAAACCTAACGTCTAAGTCAGACAAAAACAAAGAAGCTAAATATACTTTCAAACCTTGAAGCTTTAAGGAGTGATTAGGGTCACTCAAACATTGCATAGGCAATTTGGATCACAAAAACTTTACTAAGTTCGACCATTTGACCATAACGTCAAAGATAAATCAAAAGGAAACAAACTTAACATCAAAGTAAGACGAGAATGAAAAAAACTAGAGATATTTTAAAACCTTGAGCTTTAAGGAGTGATTGAGTTCACTTAAACGTTGCCTAGGCCTTTCAAGTCATAAAAACTTTGTTAAGTTTGATCCATTTGACCATAAAGGTAAAGATAGATCTAAAGGAAGCAAACTTAACATCTAAGTTAGCGGAGAAGGATGAAGCTATAGACATTTTCAAACTTTGAAGCTTTAAGGAGTAATTGAGTCCACTCAAATGTTATGTAGGCCTTTTAGATCATAAAAACTTTGTTATGTTTGCCTATTTGACCATAAAGTCAAAGTTAGATCAAAATGAAACAAACTCAACATCTAAGCTAAATCAGAAGGAGGAAGCTAAAGATATTTTCAAACCTTGAAGCTTTAAGTAGTGATTGGGGTCACTCAAACATTGCCTAGACCATTCGGATCCCGAAAACCTTTAAGTTTGACTATTTGACCATCAAGTCAAAGACAGACCAAAATGAAGCAAACTTAACCACTAAGTAAGATGAGAACGAAGATGCTAGAGATATTTTCAAACCATGAAGCTTTAAGGAGTGATTGGAGTCACTCAAACTTTGCCTAGGCCATTTGGTTCATAAAAACTTTGCTAAGTTTGACCATTTGACCATAAAATCAAACACAGATCAAAAGGAAGCAAACTTAACATCTAAGTTAGACGAGAACAAAGAGGTCAGAGATATTTTTAAATTTTGAAGCTTTAAGGAGTGATTGGGGTCACTTAAACATTGCCTAGGCCTTTTGGATTAAAAAAGCTTTGCTAAGTTTGACCATTTGACCATAAAATTAAAGACAGATCAAAATGTAGTAAGCTTAACCCCTAAGTAAGACGAGGATAGGGAAACTAGAGATATTTTGAAATGTTGAACTTTTAAGGAGTGATTGGGGCCACTTAAACATTGCCTAGGCAATTTGGATCACAAAAACTTTGCTAAAGTTTGACCCATTTGACCATAAAGTCAAAGATAGATCAAAAGGAAGCAAACTTAACGTCTAAGTTAAGGCGAGAATCAAGAAGCTAGAGATATTTTCAAATCATTGAATATTTAAGGAGTGATTTGGGTCACTCAAACAATTGCCTAAGGCCTTTCAAATCACAAAAACTTTGTCAAGTTTGAACATTTGACCAAAAGGTCAAATATATATTAAAAGGAAGCAAGCTGAACTACTAAGTAAGACAAGAACGAAGAAGCTAGAGATATTTTCAAACATTGAAGCTTGAAGGAGTGATTTGTGTCACTCAAACATTGATACTTTGCCTAGGCCTTTTTGATTACAAAAACTTTGCTAAGTTTGACCATTTGATAGCAAAGTCAAAGATAGATCGAAAGAAATCAAACTTAACCACTAAGTAACACTGGAACGAAGAAACTATAGATACTTTCAAACCTTGAAGCTTTAAGTAGTAATTGGGGCCATCCAAACATTTCTCCTAAGCCATTTGGACCACAAAAACTTTGCTAAATTTGACTATTTGACCAAAAAGTCAAATAGATCAAAATAAAGCGAACTTGATGTCTAAGTTAGACAAACACGAAGAAAGTAGGGATATTTTCAAACCATGCAGCTTTAAGGAGTGATTGAAGTCACTTAGACATTGCATAGGCTATTCGGAATCACAAAAACATTGCTTAGTTTGACCATTTGACCATAAAATGAAAAATAGATCAAAAGGAAGCAAGCATAACCACTAAGTAAGACAAGAACAAAGAAGCTAGAGATATTTTAAAACATTGAAGCTTTAAGGAGTGATTTGTATCAGTCAAACATTGCCTAGACCTTTAGGATCACAAAAACATTGCTGAGTTTGACCATATGACAATAAAATCAAAGATGGATGAAAGAGGAATCAAGCTTAACCACTAAGTAAGACAAGAACAAAGAAGTTAGAGATATTTTTAAACCTTGAAGCTTTAGGGAGTGATTGAGGTCGCACAAAAATTTCCTAGGACATTCGGATCACAAAAACTTTGTTAAGTTTGACCATTTGACCACAAAGTCAATGATAGATTAAAATGAAGCAAAATTAACCAACTAGTAAGACGAGGGCAAAGAAGCAAGAAGTATTTTCAAACCTTGAACCTTAAAGGAGTGATTGGGGTCACTCAAAACACTGGCTAGGCCATTTGGATCACAAAAACTTTGCTATATTTGACCATTTGACCATAAAGTGAAAGATAGTTCAAAAGGAAGCATACATAATGTCTAAGTTAGACGAGAACGAATAAGCTAGAAGATATTTTCAAATCATTAAGCTTTAAGGAGTGATTTGGGTTCATTCAAACATTGCCTAAGCCTTTTAGATCACAAAAACTTTGCTAAGTTTGTCCATTTGAATGATAAAGTCAAAGATAGAAAAAAAGGAAGCAAACTTAACTTGCTAAGTAAGACGAGAATGAAGAAGTAAGAGAAATTTTCAAACCTTGAAGCTATAAGTAGTTAAACTGGGTTGATTCAAATATTGCCTAGACTATTCGGATCACAACAACTTTGCTATGTTTGACCATTTGACCATAAAGTCAATGATAGATCAAAAAAAAAGCAAACTTAACATTGTAGTGACCATAAAATTGACATTAAGTTTTGCGATCTGAATGGCTTACATAATGTTTGAGTGACCCCAATCATGCCTTAAAGCTTCATGGTTTGAAAATATATCTAACTTCCTCATTCTCGTCTAACTTAGATGTTAAGTTTGCTTCTTTTTTATCTACCTTTCATTTTATGGCCACATTGTCAAATTTAGCAAAGTTTTTGTGATCCAAATGGTATAGGCGATGTTTGAGTGACCCCAATCATTTCTTAAAGCTTCATGGTTTGATAATATCTCTAGCTTCTTCGTTATTGTCTAACTTAGACAGTAGGTTTACTTCCTTTCGATCTATCTTGGACTTTATGGTGAAAATGGTCAAACTTAGCAAAGTTTTTGTAATTTGAGTAGCCTAGGTGATGTTTGAGTGACCCCAAATCACTCTTTAAAGCTTCAAACTTTGAAAAATATCTCTAACTTCTTTGCTCTCGTCCAACTCAGTGGTTAAGCTTGCTTTTTCTTTTGATCTATCTTTCATTTTATGGTCAAATGATCAAACTAAGCAATGTTTTTGCGATCTAGGAAGGCCTTGGCAATGTTTAAGTCAGCTCCAATCACTCCTTAAAGCTACAAAGTTTGAAAATATCTCTGACTTTCTTCGTTCTCGTCTACTTAGACATTAAGGTTTGCTTTCTTTTAATCTATCTTTGACTTTAAGTGTAAATGGTCAAACTTAGCAAAGTTTTTTTATCTGAATGGCATGTAGGCATTGTTTGAGTAATCCTAATCACTCCTTAAAGCTTCAAAATTTGGAAAATATCTATACTTTCTTCGTTCTCATCTCACTTAGTGGTTAAGCTTGCTTCCCCTTTTTCTATCTTTAGACATTTAAGGTCAAATGGTCAAACTTAGCAAATTTCTTTTTGATCTGAATGTCCTAGGCAATGTTTTATAACCCCAATTGCTCCTTAAAGCTTTTAAGGTTTCAAAATATCTCTAGCTTTTTCATTTTCGTCTTACTTAGTTGTTAAGCTTACTTCCTTTTGATCTATTTTTCACTTTACGACCAAACTGGTCAAACTAAGCAATGATTTTGTGATCTGAAAGGCCTTGGCAATGTTTGAGTGACTCCAATCACTCCTTAAAGCTCCAAGGTTTAAAAATATCTCTAACTTTTTCGCTCTTGTTTAACTTAGACATTAAGGTTGCTTCCTTTTGATCTAACTTTAACTTTATGGTAAAATGGTCAAACTTAGCCAAGTCTTTGTGATCCAAATGGCATAGGCAATATTTGAGTGACACCAATCACTCCTTAAAGCTTCATGGTTTCAAAATGTCTGTAGGCTTCTTCGTTCTCATTTAACTTAGTGGCTAAGCTAACTTTTTTATAATCTATCTGTAGACTTTATGGCCA
Organism: Castanospermum australe; assembly: GCA_019955255.1. Classification (NCBI taxonomy): domain Eukaryota; kingdom Viridiplantae; phylum Streptophyta; class Magnoliopsida; order Fabales; family Fabaceae; genus Castanospermum; species Castanospermum australe. The sequence continues at coordinate 20,123 of NSJW01000607.1, read as the reverse complement.
AATGGTCAAACTTAGCAGAGTTTTGTGATTCGAATGACCTAAGTAATGCTTGAGTGACCCCAAATACTCCTTAAAGCTTTATGGTTTGAAAATATCTCTAACTTCTTCGCTCTCGTCTAACTTAGAAGATTAGGTTTGCTTCCTTTTCATCAATCATTGACTTTATGGTAAAATGGTCAAACATACAAAGTTTTGTGATCCGAATGGCGTAGGCATTGTTTGAGTGAACCTTAATCATTCCTTAAAGCTTTCAAGGTTTAAAAATATCTTTAGCTTCTTTGTTCTTGTCTAATTGAGACGTTAAGTTTGTTTCCTTTTGATCTATCTCGTCTTACTTTGGTGGTTAAGCTTGCTTCCTTTTAATCTATCTTAAACTTTAGGTCAAATGGTCAAACTTGTCAAAGTTTTTGTGATCTGAATGGCCTAGGCAATGTTTAAGTGAACCCAATCACTCTTTAAAACTTCAAGGTTTTGAAAATATGTCAAGCTTCTTCGTTCTCGTCTAACTTGAACGTTAAGTTTGCTTTCTTTTGATTTGTCTTTGTCTTTTTGGTCAAATGGTCAAACTTTGCAAGGTTTTTGTGATCCAAATGCATAGGCAATGTTTAAGAGACCCCCATCACTCCTTAAAGCTTCAAGGTTTTTAAAATATCTCTAGCTTCTTCGCTCTCATCTAACTTAGACGTTAAGTTCATTTCTTTTTTATTTATCTTTGACTTTATGGTCAAACATAGCAGAGTTTTTGTGTTCAGAATGGCCAGGGCAATGTTTGCGTGACCCCAATTACTCTATCAAAGCTTCTTGGTTTCAAGATTTCTCTAGTTTCTTCGCACTCAACTAGCTTTAGATGTTAAGTTTGCTTTTTTTTAATCTATCTTTGAATTTATGATCAAATGGTCACACTTAGCAAATTTTTATGATCTAAATGGCTTAGTGAATGTTTAAGCAACCCCAATCGCTCCTTAAAGCATTAAGGTTTGAAAAAAAACTATAACTTCTTCCCTCTCCTCTAACTTAGATATTGAGTTTGTTTCCTTTGATCTATCTTTGTCCTTATGGTCCAATGGTTAAACTTAGCAAATTTTTTGTGATGCGAATGACCTAAAGGGAATGTTTGAGTGGCCCCAATCACTCTTTAAAGCTTCAAAGTTTCAAAATATCTCCAGCTTCTTCATTCTTGTTTAACTTAGATGTTAAGGTTGCTTCCTTTTGATCTAACTTTGATTTTTTGGGAAAATGGTCAAACTTAACAAAGTCATTGTGATCAAAATGGCCTAGGCATTGTTTGAGTGACCCTGATTACTCCTTAAAGCTTCAAAGTTTTGAAAATAACTCAGCTTCCTCGCTCTCGTTTAACCTAGATGTTAAGTTTGTTTCTCTTTAGTCTATCTATGACTTTATGGTCAAATGGTCAAACTTACTAAAGTTTTTGTGATCTGAATGTCCTAGGCAATGCTTGGGTGACCCCAAAATACTCCTTACAAGCCTCATGGTTTTGAAATTATCTCTTGCTTCTTTGATCTCGTCTAACATAGATGTTAGGTTTGTTTCCCTTTAATCTATCTTTGACTTTATGGTCAAATAGTGCAACTTAGGAAAGTTTTTGTGATACAACTCTAATCACTCCTTTAAGCTTACTTTATGGTCAAATATCTCTAGCTTCTTTATTCTCGCCTTACATAGTGGTTAAGCTTGCTTCCTTTTCACCTATCTTTCACTTTATGGTCTAATGGTCAAACTAAGCAATGATTTTGTGATCCGAAAGGCCTTGGCAATGTTTGAGTGTCCCCAATCTCTGCTTAAAGCTTCAGGTTTGAAACTATCTCTAGCTTCTTCACTTTCGTCTAACATAGACATTTGATTTACTTCCTTTTGATCTATCTTTGACTTTATGGTCAAATAGTCAAACTTAGAATAGTTTTTTTTGATCCAAATGGCCTATGCAACATTTGACTGACTCCAATCACTCCGTAAAGCTTCAAGGTTTTAAAATATCTTTGGATTCTTCATCCTTTTCTAACTTAGAAGCTAAGTTTGCTTCCATATGAACTATCTCTGACATTATGATCTAAATGGCTTAGTGAATGTTTAAGCAACCCCAATCGCTCCTTAAAGCATTAAGGTTTGAAAAAAAACTATAACTTCTTCCCTCTCCTCTAACTTAGATATTGAGTTTGTTTCCTTTGATCTATCTTTGTCCTTATGGTCCAATGGTTAAACTTAGCAAATTTTTTGTGATGCGAATGACCTAAAGAATGTTTGAGTGGCCCCAATCACTCTTTAAAGCTTCAAAGTTTCAAAATATCTCCAGCTTCTTCATTCTTGTTTAACTTAGATGTTAAGGTTGCTTCCTTTTGATCTAACTTTGATTTTTTGGGAAAATGGTCAAACTTAACAAAGTCATTGTGATCAAAATGGCCTAGGCATTGTTTGAGTGACCCTGATTACTCCTTAAAGCTTCAAAGTTTGAAAATAACTCAGCTTCCTCGCTCTCGTTTAACCTAGATGTTAAGTTTGTTTCTCTTTAGTCTATCTATGACTTTATGGTCAAATGGTCAAACTTACTAAAGTTTTTGTGATCTGAATGTCCTAGGCAATGCTTGGGTGACCCCAAAATACTCCTTACAGCCTCATGGTTTGAAATTATCTCTTGCTTCTTTGATCTCGTCTAACATAGATGTTAGGTTTGTTTCCCTTTAATCTATCTTTGACTTTATGGTCAAATAGTGCAACTTAGGAAAGTTTTTGTGATACAACTCTAATCACTCCTTTAAGCTTACTTTATGGTCAAATATCTCTAGCTTCTTTATTCTCGCCTTACATAGTGGTTAAGCTTGCTTCCTTTTCACCTATCTTTCACTTTATGGTCTAATGGTCAAACTAAGCAATGATTTTGTGATCCGAAAGGCCTTGGCAATGTTTGAGTGTCCCCAATCTCTGCTTAAAGCTTCAGGTTTGAAACTATCTCTAGCTTCTTCACTTTCGTCTAACATAGACATTTGATTTACTTCCTTTTGATCTATCTTTGACTTTATGGTCAAATAGTCAAACTTAGAATAGTTTTTTTTGATCCAAATGGCCTATGCAACATTTGACTGACTCCAATCACTCCGTAAAGCTTCAAGGTTTTAAAATATCTTTGGATTCTTCATCCTTTTCTAACTTAGAAGCTAAGTTTGCTTCCATATGAACTATCTCTGACATTATGATCTAAATGGCTTAGTGAATGTTTAAGCAACCCCAATCGCTCCTTAAAGCATTAAGGTTTGAAAAAAAACTATAACTTCTTCCCTCTCCTCTAACTTAGATATTGAGTTTGTTTCCTTTGATCTATCTTTGTCCTTATGGTCCAATGGTTAAACTTAGCAAATTTTTTGTGATGCGAATGACCTAAAGAATGTTTGAGTGGCCCCAATCACTCTTTAAAGCTTCAAAGTTTCAAAATATCTCCAGCTTCTTCATTCTTGTTTAACTTAGATGTTAAGGTTGCTTCCTTTTGATCTAACTTTGATTTTTTGGGAAAATGGTCAAACTTAACAAAGTCATTGTGATCAAAATGGCCTAGGCATTGTTTGAGTGACCCTGATTACTCCTTAAAGCTTCAAAGTTTGAAAATAACTCAGCTTCCTCGCTCTCGTTTAACCTAGATGTTAAGTTTGTTTCTCTTTAGTCTATCTATGACTTTATGGTCAAATGGTCAAACTTACTAAAGTTTTTGTGATCTGAATGTCCTAGGCAATGCTTGGGTGACCCCAAAATACTCCTTACAGCCTCATGGTTTGAAATTATCTCTTGCTTCTTTGATCTCGTCTAACATAGATGTTAGGTTTGTTTCCCTTTAATCTATCTTTGACTTTATGGTCAAATAGTGCAACTTAGGAAAGTTTTTGTGATACAACTCTAATCACTCCTTTAAGCTTACTTTATGGTCAAATATCTCTAGCTTCTTTATTCTCGCCTTACATAGTGGTTAAGCTTGCTTCCTTTTCACCTATCTTTCACTTTATGGTCTAATGGTCAAACTAAGCAATGATTTTGTGATCCGAAAGGCCTTGGCAATGTTTGAGTGACCCCAATCTCTGCTTAAAGCTTCAGGTTTGAAAATATCTCTAGCTTTCTTCGCTTTCGTCTAACATAGACATTTGATTTACTTCCTTTTGATCTATCTTTGACTTTATGGTCAAATAGTCAAACTTAGAATAGTTTTTTTTGATCCAAATGGCCTATGCAACATTTGACTGACTCCAATCACTCCGTAAAGCTTCAAGGTTTTTAAAATATCTTTGGATTCTTCATCCTTTTCTAACTTAGAAGCTAAGTTTGCTTCCATATGAACTATCTCTGACATTATGGTCTAATGGCCAAACTTAACAAAGTTTACATGATCTAAAGGGTTTAGGTAATGTCTGAGTGACCTTAATCATTCCTCAAAGCTTCAAGATTTGAAAATATCTCTAGTTTCTTCATTTTCGTCTTAGATAGTGGTCTAGCATGCTTCTTTTTTTTTTATCTATCTTTGACTCTATGGTCAAATGGTCAAACTTATAACAGTTTTTGTGATCCGAATGGTCTAGGCAATGTTTGAGTGACCCCCAAATACTCCTTAAAATTTTAAGGATTGAAAATATCTCTATCTTCTTCGCTCTCATCTTACTTAGAGGTTAAGTTTGCTTACTTTTGATCTATCTTTGACTTTATGATCAAACGGTCAAGCTTAGTAAATTTTTTATGATCTGAATGGCCTTGAAATGTTTGAGTGACCCCAATCACTTTTTAAAGCAAGACAATTTGAAAATATCTCTAGCTGCTTCGTTCTAGTCTAACTTAGATATTAAATTTGCTTTCTTTTGATCTATCTTTGAATTTATAGTCAAATGGTCAAACTTAGCAAAAGTTTTTTCCTAATATAAATGTCCTAAGCTATGTTTGAGGGACGCCAATCACTCCATAAAACTACAGGTTTGAAAATATCTTAAGCTTTTTTGTTCTACCTCTTGCAGAGTGGTCAAGCTTGCTTCCTTTTGATCAATTTTTGACTTTATGGCCAAATGGTCAAACTTCGCAAAGTTTTTGTGATCCGAACAACATAAGCAATATTTGAGTAACCCCAATCACTTCTTAAAGTATCATGGTTTCAAAATATCTCTAGCTTCTTTCATTCTCGTCTAACTTAGATGTTAAGTTTGATTTGTTTTGATCTATCTTTGACGTTATGATCAAATGGTCAAACTTAGCAAAGTTTTTGTGATCCAAAAGGAAATAGCTTGAAAATATCTCAGGCTCCTTTGTTCTCATCAAACATTAGACGTAAAGTTTGCTTCCATTTGACCTATCTTTGACTTTATGGTCAAATGGACAAACTTAGGCAAAGTTTTTGTGATCCAAATGGCCTAGGCATTGTTTCGTTGACCACAACAACTCCTTATAAGCTTCACGGTTTGAAAATATCTCTTGGCTTCATCGTTCTCATCTAACAAAGATGTTAGGTTTGCTTCCATTTGATCTATCTTTGACCTTATGATCAAATGGTCAAACCTAACAAAGTTTTTGTGATATGAATGGCTTAGGTAATATTTGAGTGACCCCAAACACTCCTTAAAGCCTCAAGGTTTGAAATATCTCAAACTTCTTCGTTCTCATCATACAAAGTGGTCAAGCTTGCATCCTTGTGATCTATTTTTGACTTTATGGTGAAATGGTCAAACTTAGCTAAGTTTTTATCTTTAGCTTCTTTATTCTTGTCTAACTTAGACGTTAAGTTTTCTTGCCTTTTGATCTATCTTTTACTTTATGATCAAATGGCCAAACCTAAGCAAAGTTTTTGTGATATGAATGGCCTTAGGTAATGTTTGAGTGACCCCAATTACTCCGTAAAGCATCTTTGGTTAGAAAATATCTTTAGCTTCTTCATTCTCATCTAACATGGACGTTATGTTTGTTACCTTTTGATATATATTTGACTTTACAATCAAATGGTCAAACCTGACAATGTTTTTCTGATCCAAATGGATTAGGCAATGTTTGGTGAGCCCAATAACTCTTTAAAGCTTGAAAGCTTGAAAATATCTCTATATTCTTCATTCTCGTCTAAGTTAGACATTAAGTTTGTTTCCTTTTCATATATATATGAGTTTATGGTCAAATGGCCAAACTTAGCAAAGTTTTTGTGATCCAAATGGACTAGGCAATGTTTGAGGGAGCCCAATCACTCTTTAAAGCTTGAAGGTTTGCAAATATCTCTATCTTCTTCGTTCCTGTCAAAGTTAGACACTAAGTTTGTTTCCTTTTCATATATATTTGACTTTGTGGTCAAATGGTCAAACTTAGCAAAGTTTTTGTGATCCAAATGGACTAGGTAATGTTTGAGTGAGCCCAATCATTCTTTAAAGCTTAAAGGTTTGAAAATATCTCTAGCTTCTTCGTTATCGTCTAACTTTGACATTAAGTTTGTTTCCTTTTGATATAAATTTGACTTATAGACAAATGGTCAAACTTAGCAAAGTTTTCGTGAGTTGAATGGCCAAGGAAATGTTCGAGTGGCCCCCATTATTCCTTAAAGCTTCAAGGATTGAGAATATCTCAAGCTACTTCGACGTCGTTTAACATAGACATTATGTTTGCGTCCTTTTGATCTATCTTTGACTTTATGGTCAAATTTAGCAAAGTTTTTGCAATCTGAAAGACCTAGACAATGTTTGAGTGACCCAATCACTCCCTTAAAGCTTTCAAGATTTGAACATATCTTTAGCTTCTTTGTTCTTGTCTAATTTTGTGGTTAGGGATGCTTCCTTTCGATCTAGCTTCTTTGTTTTCATCTAACTTAGTAGTTAAGCTTACTTCCTTTTGTTATATCTTTGACTTTATGGTCAAATGGTCAAACTTAGAAAAGTTGTTATGATCTAAATAGTGTAGGCAATGTTTGAGTGACCCTAACCACTCCTTAAAACTTCAAGGTTTGAAAATATCTCTATCTTCTTCGCTCTCATCTTACTTAGAGGTTAAGTTTGCTTACTTTTGATTTATCTTTGACTTTATGGTCAAATGGCCAAGCTTAGCAAAGGTTTAATGATCCGAATGGCCTTGGAATGTTTTAGTAACCCCAATCACTCTTTAAAGCAAGGCATTTTGAAAATATCTCTAGCTACTTCATTCTAGTCTAACTTAGACATTAGATTTGCTTCCTTTTGATCTATCTTTGACTTTATGGTCAAATGGTCAAACTAAGCAAAGTTTTTGCAATCTAAAAGGTCTGGACAATGTTTAAGTGACCCATCACTCCTTAAAGTTTCATGGTTTGAAAATATCTCTAGCTTCTTCATTCTCGTCTAACTTAGACATTAAATTTGTTTCCTTTTTATTTGTATTTGACTTTATGGTCAAAAGGTCAAACTTTGGAAAGTTATTATGATTCGAATGGCCTAGTGAATGTTTGAGTGACCCGAATCACTCCTCAAATCTTCAAGGTCTAAAAATATCTCTAGCTTCTACGTTCTCGTCTAATTTAGACATAAGTTTGTTTCCTTTTTATCTATATTTGACTTTATGGTCAAACAATCAAACTTTGCAAAGTTATTGTGATCCGAATGGCCTAGTGATGTTTGGGTGACCCCAATCAATCCTTAAAGCATCAAGGTTTCAAAATATCTCTAACTTCTACATTCTCGTGTAATTTAGACATTAAGTTTGTTTCCTTTTTATCTATATTTGTTTATGGTCAAACTCAAACTTTGCAAAGTTATTGTGATCCGAATGGCCTAGTGAATGTTTGGATGACCCTAATCAATCCTTAAAGCTTCAAGGTTTCAAAATATCTCTAGCTTCTTTACTTTCATCTAATGTAAAATTTAGATTTGCTCCCTTCTGAACTATTTTTGATTTTATGGTCAAATAGGTCAAAATTTGCTATGTTATTGAGATCCGAATGGCTTAGGCAATGTTTAAGTGACCCAAATCACCCCTTATAGCTTCATGGTTTGAAAATATCTCTACCTTCTTCATTCTCGTCTAACTTAGACATTAAGTTTGCTTCCTTTTAATCTACCTTTTACTTTATGGTCAAACTTAGCAAAGTTTTTGTGATATAAATCACCTCGGCAAAGTTTGAGTGACCCAACTCACTCCATAAAACTTCATGTTTCAAAAATATCTCTAGCTTTTTCGTTCTTGTCTAACTTGGACGTTAAGTTTGCTTTCTTTTGTACTATATTTGACTTTATTGTCAAATGGTCAAACTTAGCAATGTTTTTGTGATCTGAATTCCGTAGGCAAATTTTGAGTGACTCCAATCACTCCTTAAAGCTTCAAAGGTTTGAAAATATCTCTAACTTTTTTGTTCCCGTCTAACTTAGACATTGAGTTTGTTTCTTTTTTATCTATATTTGACTGTATAGTCAAAACGGTCAAACTTTGCAAAGTTATTGTGATCCGAATGGTCTTGTGAATGTTTGAGTGAACCCAATCACTCCTTAAAGCTTTAAGGGTTTGAAAATATCTCTAGCTTCTTTACTTTCGTCTAATGTAAAATTTAGGTTCGCTTCTTTTTGACCTATTTTTTACTTTACTGGTCAAATGGTCAAACTTTGCGCTGTTTTTGAGATCCGAATGGCTTAGGCAATGCTTAAGTGACCCAAATCACTCCGTATAGCTTCAGGATTTGAAAATATCTCTACCTTCTTCATTCCCGTCTAAGTTAGATATTATGTTTGCTTCCTTTTGATCTATATTTGACTTTTTAGTCAAATAGTCAAAGTTAGCAATGCTTTTTTGATCCAAATGGATCGAGAATGTTTGAACAACCCTAATAACTCCTTAAAACTTCAAGGTTTGAAAATATCTCTAACTTCTTCGTTCTCGTCTTAGAAAATGGCCTAGCTTTCTTCCTTTTGATCCATCTTTGACTTTATGGTCAAATGGTCAAAGTTACCAGGGTTTTTGTGATCCAAATGTCTTAGGCTATGTTTGAGTTGCCCCAATCACTCGTTAAAGCTTAAAGATTTGAAAATATCTCCAACTTCTTCTCCTTCATCTAATGTAAAATTTAGGTTTTCTTCCTTTTGAACTATTTTTGACTTTATGGTCAAATGGTCAAACTTTCTATGTTTTTGATATGTGAATGGCCTAGGCAATGTTTGAGTAACCCGAATAACTCCTTATAGCTTTATGGTTTGAAAATATCTCTACCTTCTTTGTTCTCATCTAACTTAGACGTTATGTTTACTTCCTTTTGACCTATCTTTGACTTTATGGTCAAATTGTCAAACTTAGCAAAGTTTTTGTGATTTGAATGGTCTCGACAATGTTTGAGTGACCAAAATCACTCCTTAAAACTTCATGGTTTGAAAATATCTCTAATTTCTTCCTTCTCGTCTAACAAAGATGTTATATTTGTATCCTTTTGAACTATATTTGACTTTATGGTCAAATAGTCAAAGTTAGCAATGATTTTGTGATTCGAATAGACTAGGAAATGTTTGAGTGGCCCTAATCACTCCTTAAAGCTTCAAGGTTTGAAAATATCTCTAGTTTCTTCATTCTCGTCTAACAAAGTGGCTAAGATTTCTTCCTTTTGATCTATCTTTGACTTTAAGGTCAAATGGCCAAACTTACTGAGGTTTTTGTGATCCGAATGTCCTAGGCAATGTTTTAGTGACCCCAATCACTCCCTAAAGCTTCAAGGTTTAAAAATATTTAAGGCTTATTTGCTCTCGTCTAACTTAGTGGTTAAGCTTGCTTCCTTTCGATATATCTTTGAATTTATGGTCAAATGGTCAAACGTCAAACTTAGCAAAGTTTTTCTGATTGAAATGGCCTAAGCAATGTTTTAGCAATCCCAATCACTCCTTAAAGCTTCTACGTTTGAAAATATCTCTAACTTCGTCGCTCTCGTCTAACTGAGACATTGAGTTTGTTCTTTGATCTATCATTAACTTTATGGTCAAATGACCAAATTTAGCAAAGTTTTTCTTGATCCAAATGACGTAGGCTATGTTTGACTGACCCCAATCACTCCTTAAAGCTCAAGGTTTGATAACATCTCTAGCTTCTTCTTTCTCGTCTTACTTTTCAAACTTGCTTATTTTTCATCTATCTTTGACTTTATGGTTAAATGGTCAAACTCAGCGAAGATTTTATGATCCCATTGGCCTAATCACTCCTCAAAGCTTGAACGTTTAAAAATATCTCTAGATTTTCGTTCTCGTCTATCTTAGAGGTTAAGTTTGCTTTCTTTAGAATTATCTTTGACTTTATGCTCAAATGGTCAAACTAAGCAAAGTTTTTGTTATCTAAATGGCCTAGGTAATGTTTTAGTGACCACGATCACTCCTTAAAGCTACAAGGTTTGAAAATATCTCTAGTTTTTTCGCTCTCATCTAACATAGATGTTAACTTTCTTTTTTTTTTTTACCTATCTTTGACTTTAAGGTCAAATGGTCAGACTTAGCAAAGTTTTTGTGTTCCGAATGGCGTAGGCAAATTTTGAGAGACTCCATTCACTCCTTCAAGCTTAATGGTTTGCAAATATCTCTAGTTTCTTTGTTTTCATTTTGCTTAGACTTTAAGCTTTCTTCTTTTCAATCTATCTTTGACTTTATGGTCAAATGGTCAAACATAGCAAATTTTTTTGTGATCCAAATGGCATAGGGAATGTTTGAGTGACCCCATTCACTCCTTAAAGCTTCAAGGTTTGAAAATATCTCTAGCTTCTTCGTTCTCATCTTTCATAGTAGTTAAGCTTGCTTCCTTTTGATCTATCTTTCACTTTAGTGTCAAATGGTCGAATTGGCAATGTATTTGCAATCCAAAAGGCTGCAATGTTTGAAAATATCTGTACGTTCTTCGTTCTCATCTAACTTAGACTGTAAGTCTGCTTCTATTTGATCTATCTTTAACTTTATAGTCAAATGGTCAAAGTTAACAAAGTTTGTGTGATCCGAATGATCTAGATAATGTTTGAGTGACCTTAATTACTCTTTAAAGCTTTAAGGTTTGAAAATATCTCTAGCTTCTTCATTTCGTCTTACATAGTGGTCAAGCTTACTTCCTTTTAATCTATCTTTGACTTTATGATCAAATGGTCAAACTTAACAAAGTTTCTGTGATCCGAATGGCCTAAGCAATGCTTGAGAGACCCATTCACTCTTTAAAGCTGGAAGGTTTTAAAATATCACTAGCTTCTTCATTCTCATCTAAGTTAGCAATTAAGCTTCCTTCCTTGTAATCTATCTTTGACTTTATGGTCAAATGGTTAAACTTAGCAAAGTTTTTGTGATCCGAATGGCATAGACAATGTTTGAGTGACACCAATCACTCCTTAAAGCTTCATGGTTTGAAAATATCTCTTGCTTCTTTGTTCTTGTCTAACATTGACATTAAGTTTGCATCCATTTGACCAATCTTTGACTTTATGGACAAATGTTCAAACTTAACAAAGTTTTTGCCCTCCAAATGGCCTAAGTAGTGTTTGAGTGACCCCAATCAGTACTTAAAGCTTCAAGGTTTTGAAAATATCTCTAACATCTTTGCTCTCATCTAACTTAGATGTTAAGTTTACTTTCATTTGATCTATCTTTAACTTTATGGTTAAATGGTCAAACTTAACAAAGTTTTTGTGATCCGAATGGCATAGGAAATGTTTGAGTCACTCCAACCACTCCTTAATTCGTTAAGGTTTGAAAATATCTCTAGCTTCTTCGCTCTCATCTAACTTAGAGGTTAAGTTTGCTTCCTTTTGATCTATCTTTGTCTTTATGGTCAAATGGTCAAACTTGGCAAAGTTTTTATCATCTGAATGGCCTAGGAAATCCTTGAGTGACCCCAATCACTTGTTAAAGCTTCAAGGTTTAAAAATATATTTCTTCACTCTCATCTAACTTAGACATTAACTTTGTTTTCTTTCTTATTTATCTTTTTGACTTTATGGTCAAATGGTAAAACTTAGCAAAGTTTTTGAGATCCGAATAGCTCAGGCAATGTTTGAGTGACCCTAGTCACTCGTTAAAGCTTCATGGTTTTAAAAAATATCTCTAGCTTCTTCGCTCTCGTCTGCTAGAGACGATAAGTTTACTTCTTTTTTATCTATCTATGAAATTATGCTAAAATGGTCAAACTTAGCAAAGTTTTTGTGATCCGAATGGCCTACGCAATGTTTAGGTGGCCCCAATCTCTCTATAAAGCTTCAAGATTTGAAAATATCTCTAGCTTCTTTGCTTTCGTCTAACATAGACGTTAGGTTCACTTTCTTTTGATCTATCATTAACTTAATGATCCAATGGTCAAACTTAGCAAAGTTTTTGTGATCCGAATGGCATAGGCAATGTTTGAGTGACACTAATCACTCCTTAAAGCCTCAAGGTTTGAAAATATCTCTAGCTTCTATTCCCTTGTCTAACTTAAAACAGTTAACTTTCTTTCTTTTTGATCTATCTTTGAATTTATGGCCAAATGGTAAAACTTATCAAAGTTTTTATGATCCGAATGGCCTAGGGAATGTTTGAGTGACCCTAATCACTGGCTTAAAGCTTCATGGTTTGAAAATACTGCTAGCTTCTTTTGCTCTCATCTTGATCAAAAATGGCCTAGGCAATGTTTAAGTGACCCCAATCTCTCTTTAAAGCTTCAAGGTTTGAAAATAGCTCTAGCATCTTCGTTTTTATCCAACTTAGACATTATGTTTGCTTTCTTTTGATCTATCTTTATCTTTTGGTCAAATGGTCAAACTTAGCAAAGTTTTTGTCATCCGAAAGGCCTAGGCAATGTTTGAGTGACCTCAATCACTACTTAATGCTTCAAGCTTTCTAAATATCACTAGATTCCTCCTTGCTCATCTAACTTAGACAATAAGTTTGCTTCCTTTTGATCTATCTTTGACTTTATGGTCGAATGGTGAAACATAGGAAAGTTTTTGTGATCCAGAAAGGCCTAGTAAATGTTTGAGTAATCCTGATCACTCCTGATAGCATTAAGGGTTGAAACTATATCTTGTTTCTTCATTCTCGTCTTATGTAGTATTTAAGCTTGATTCTTTTTGATCTATCGTTGACTTTATGGTCAAATGGTCAAACTTAGCAAAGTTTTTGTGATCCTAATGGCTTAGGCAATGTTTGAGTTACCCCAATCACGCCTAAAAGCTCTAAAATTTGAAAATATATCTAGCTTCTTTGTCTCATCTGACATTAACGCTAGGTTCTCTTCCTTTTGATCTATCCTTTACTTTATGGCCAAATGTTCAAACTTAGCAAAGTTTTTGTGATCTGAATGGTGTAGGCAATGTATAAGTGACCCCAATCACTCCTTAAAGCTTCAAGGTTTGAAAATATCTCTAGCTTCTACTTTCTCATCTAACTTAGACGTTAACTTTGTTTCTTTTTTATCTATCTTTGACTTTATGGTCAAATGGTAAAACTTAGCAACGTGTTTACAGTCCGAAAGGCCTAGACAATGGTTGAGTGACCCCAATCACTACTTAAAGCTTCATGGTTTGAAAATATCTTGAGCTTCTTTGTTATCGTCTAGCTTAGACATTAAGTTCACTTCTTTTTTATCAATGTTTGACTTTAAGGTCAAGTGGTCAAACTTAGCAAAGTTTTTATGAACCGAATAGCCTAGGCATTGTTTGAGTATGCCAATGACTCCTTAAAGCTTCAAGGTTTGAAAATATCTTTGCCTTCTTCACTCTCGTCTAACTTAGACATTAACTTTATTTCTTTTTTATCTATCTTTGACTTTAAGTTCAGATGCTAAGAGTTAGTAAAGTTTTTTTGATCTGAATGGCCTAGGCAATGTTTGAGTGACCCCAATCACTCCTTAAAGCTTAATGATTTCAAAATATCTCTAGCTTCTTCGCTCGTATCTAGTATAGATGTTAAGTTTGCTTCTTTGTTCTATCTTTGACTTTGCGGTCAAATGGTCAAACTTCACAAAATTTTTACGATCCAAATGACCTATGCAATGTTTGATTGACTCCAATCACTCCTTAAAGCTTCAAGGTTTGAAAATATCTCTAGTTTCTTCGTTCTCGTCTAACTTAGACATTAAGTTTACTTCCTTTTGACCTTTCTTTGACTTTATGGTCAGATGGTCAAACTTAGCAAAGTTTTTATGATCCGAATGGCTAAGGCAACGTTTGGGTGGCCCCAATCACTCTTGAAAGTTTCAAGGTTAGAAAATTTCCTTAGCTTCTACTCTCTTGTCTGGCGTAGACTTTAGGTTTGCTTTTTTTTTTTTATCTATCTTTGACTTTATGCTCAAATGGTCAAACCAAGAAAAGTTCTAACTTAGACGTTAAGTTTCTTTTTCCATTTGATTTACCGTTAACTTTATAGTCAAATCGTAAAACTTAGCAAAGTTTTTCTGATCTGAATGGTATAGGTAATGTTTGAGTGACCCCAATCACTCCTTAAAGCTTCAGGATTTGAAAATATCTCTAGTTTCTTCGTTCTCATCTAGCTTAGGCATTAGCTTTATTTCTTTTTATCTATCTTTGACTTTATGGTCAAATGGTAAAACTTAGCAAAGTTTTTGTATTCTGAATGGCCTAGGCAATGCTTGAGTGACCACAATCACTCCTTAAAGCTTCAAGGCTTTGAAAATATCCCTAGCTTCTTCGTTCTCGTCTAACTTAGACATTAAGTTTAATTCCTTTTAATTCCTTTTGACCTATCTTTGACTTTATAGTCAAATGATCAAACTTAGCTAAGTTTTTGTGATTCGAATGGCCTAGGAAATGATTGAGTGACCCCAATCACTACTTAAAGCTTCAAGGTTTGAAAATATCTCTAGCTTTTTCGCTCCCGTCTAACTTAGGCATTAACTTTGTTTCTTTTTATTTTATCTTTGACTTTATGGTCAAATGGTAAAACTTAGCAAAGTTTTTGTATTCCGAATGGCCTAGGCAATGTTTGAGTGACCCCAATCACTCCTTAAAGTTTCATGGTTTGAAAATATCTATGGCTTCTTCGCTCTCGTATAACTTAGAGATTAAGTTTGCTTTCTGTTAATCTATCTTTGTCTTTATGGTCAAATGGTCAAGCATGGCAAAGTTTTTGTCACCTGAATGGCCTAGGCAATCTATGAGTGACCCCAATCATTTCTTAAAGCTTCAAGGTTTCAAAATATCTATAGTTTCTTCGCTCTCATCTAACTTAGTTGTTAACTTTGTTTCCATTTGATCTACCTTTGACCTTTCATTCAAATGGTAAAACTTAGCAATGTTTTTATGAACCGAATGGCATAGACAATGTTTGAGTGACTCCAATCACTCCTGTAAGCTTCAAGGTTGGAAAATATCTCTAGCTTCTTCATTCTCATTTAACTTAGACAATAAGTTTAGTTCCTTTTGGCCTATCTTTGACTTTATGGTCAAATAGTCAAACTTAGCAAAGTTTTTGTGATCCAAATGGCCTACGCAATGATTGGGTGACCCCAATCACTCCTTAAAGTCTCAAGGTTTGAAAATATCTATAGCTTCTTTGCACTTGTCTAGAATAGATGTTAGGTTTGCTTATTTTTTGATCTATCTTTGACTTCATGCTCAAATGATCAAACCTAGAATAGTTTTTGTGATCCGAATTGGCCTAGGAAGAGTTTGGGTGACTCCAATCATTCCTTAAAGGTTCAAGGTTTGAAAATATCTCTAGCTTGTTCGTTCTCGTCTAACTAAGATGTTAAGTTTACTATTTTTTTACCTATCTTTGACTTTTTGGTCAAATGGTCTAACTTAGCAATGTTTTTGTAATCCGAATGGCCTAGGAAATGTTTGAGCGACCCAAATCACTCCTTAAAGCTTCAAGGTTTAAAAAATATCTTTAGCATCTTCGCTCTCGTCTAACTTAGACATTAACTTTATTTTTTTTTATCTATCTTTGACTTTATGGTCAAATGGTAAAACATTGCAAAGTTTTTATGTTCTTAATAGCGTAAGCATTGTTTGAGTGACCCCAAACACTCTTAAAGCTTCATGGTTTGAAAATACCACTAGTTTCTTTGCTGTCGTCTAGCTTAGACATTAAGTTTACTTCTTTTTGCCCTCTTTATTACTTTTATGTCGACTGATCAAACTTAGCAAAGTTTTTGTTATCCGAATGGCCTAGGGAATGTTTGAGCACCCCAAATCACTCCTTAAAGCCTCCTGGTTTGAAAATATCTATGGCTTCTTCACTCACGTCTAACTTAGAGATTAAGTTTGCCTTCAGTTGATCTATCTTTGTCTTTATAGTCAAATGGTCAAACATAGCAAATTATTTGTCATCTGAATGGCCTAGGCAACCTTTGAGTGACTCCAATCACTCCTTAAAGCTTCAAGGTTTTAAAATATCTGTAGCTTCTTTGCTCTCGTCTAACTTAGACGTTAACTTTGTTTCCATCTGATCAACCTTTGACTTTATGGTCAAATGGTCAAACTTAGCAAAGTTTTTATGATTCGAATAGCACAGGCAATGTTTGAGGGACCCCAATCACTCCTTAAAGCTTTAGGGTTTGAAAATATCTCTAGCTTTTTCACTCTCATCTAACTTAGACATTAACTTTGTTTCTTTTTTATCTATCTCTGACTTTTTGGTCAGATGGTAAAACTTAGCAAAGTTTTTATATTCTGAATGGCCTAAGCAATGTTTAAGTGACCCCAATCACTCCTTAAAGCTTTATGGTTTTAAAATATCTCTAGCCTCTTTGCTCTTTTTCTAACATAGACGATAAGGTTTACTTCCTTTTGATCTATCTTTAACTCTATGATCAAATAGTCAAACTTAGCGAAGTTTTTGTGATTCGAATGGCCTAGGCAATGTTTCAATGACCCTAATTACTCCTTAAATCTTAAAGGTTTAAAAATATCTCTAGCTTCACCGTTCTCATCTTATTTAGAGGTTAAGCTTATTTCCTTTTCATCTATCTGACTTTGTGGTCAAATGTTGAAACTTAGCAGCAAAGTTTTTATGATCTGAAAGGCCTAGGCAATGTTTGAGTGACTCCAATCACTTCTTAAAGCTTCAAGGTTTGAAAATATCTCTTGCTTCTTCGCTCTCATCTAACTTAGGCATTAACTTTGTTTCTTTTTTACCTATCTCTGACTTTGTGGTCAAATGGTAAAACTTAGCAAAGTTTTTATATTTTGAATGGCCAAGGCAATGTTTGAGTGACCCTAATCACTTCTTAAAGCATCAAAGTTTTGAAAATATTTCTTGCTTCTTCTCTCTCATTTAACTTACACATTAACTTTGTTTCTTTTTTATCTCTATCTTTAGCTTACACTCCTTAAAGCTTTATGGTTTTAAAATATCTCCAGCCTCTTTGCTCTTTTCTAGCATGGACATTAAGTTTGCTTCTTTTTTATCTATCTATGACTTTATGGTCAAATAGTCAAACTTAGCAAAGTTTTTGTGATCCGGATCACCTAGGAAATGTTTGAGTGACCCCAATCACTCTTTAAAGCTTTAAGGTTTGAAAATATCTTCTAACTTCTTTGCTCTCATCTAACGTAGACATTAGATTTGCTTCCTTTTGATCTATCATTGACTTTATGGTGAAATTGTCAAACTTAGGAAAGTTTTTGTGATCCGAATGGCGTAGGTAATGTTTGAGTGACCCCAGTTACTCCTTAAAGCTTCATGGTTTGAAAATATCTCTAACTTCTTCACTCTCGTCTAACTTAGAGGTTAAGTTTGCTTCCTTTTATTCTATCTTTGTCTTTATTGTCGAATGGTCAAACTTTGAAAAGTTTTTGTCTTCCGAAAAGCCTAGGTAATCTTTGAGTGACTCCAATCACTCCATAACGCTTCAAGGTTTTAAAATATCTCTAGCTTGTTCGCTCTCGTCTAACTTAGATGTTAACTTTGTTTCTTTCTGATCTATCTTGGACTTTGCAGTCAAATGGTCAAACTGAGCAAAGTTTTTGTGATCCAAATGGCCTAGACAATGTTTGAGTGACTCCTATCACTCCTTAAAGATTCAAGGCTTTAAATTATCTCTAGCTTCTTCGTTCTCGTCTAACTTGGACTTAAGTTTACTTCCTTTTGCCCTATCTTTGACATTACAGTCAAATAGTCAAGCTTAGCAATGTTTTTGTGATCCAAATGGCCTAGGCAATGTTTGAGTGACCCCAATTACTCCTTAAAGCTTCGTAGTTTGAAAATAAGTCTAGCTTCTTCACTTTCGTCTAGCATAGATGTAAAGTTTGCTTCTTTTTGATCTATTTTTGACTTTATGGTCAAATTGTCAAACTTAGCAAAGTTTTTATGATCCAAATGGCCTAAGCAACAGTTGAGTGACTCTAATCACTCTTTAAGGCTACAAGGTTTGAAAATATCTCTTGCTTCTTCATTCTCATCTAACATAGGAATTAACTTTGTTTCTTTTTTACCTATCGTTGACTTTATGGTCGAATGGTTGAACTTAGCAAAGATTTTTTAATCTAAATGGCCTAGGCAATGTTTAAATGTCCCCAATCACTCCTTAAAGCTTTATAGTTTGAAAATATCTCTATCTTCTTCGCTCTCATATGGCATAGACGTTAAGTTTGTTTTTTTTTTTTATCTATCTTTGACTTTATGGTCAAATGGTAAAACTTAGCAAAGCTTTTATGATCCAAATGGCCCAGGCAATGTTTGAGTGACCCCAATCACTCCTTAAAGCTTCATGGTTTGAAAATATCTCTAACTTCTTCACTTTCATATAAGTTAGACATTATAACATTATTTCATTTTTATTTATCTTTGACTTTATGGTCGAATGGTAAAACTTACAAAGTTTTTGTGATCCAAATGGCCTAGGCAATGTTTATGTGACCCTAATTACTCCTTAAAGCTTCATGGTTTGAAATATCTCTAGCTTCTTCACTCTCATCTAGCATAGATGTTAAGTTTGCTTCTTTTTTATCTGTCTTTGACTTTACGGTCAAATGGACATACTAAGCAAAATTTTTGGGAAACTGAATGGCCTTGAGAATGTTTGAGTGAACTGAATCCCTCATTAAAACTTCAAGGTTTGTAAATATCTCTAGCTGCTTTGCTTTCATCTAGGGTAAATGTTAATTTTGCTTTTTATTGAACTATCATTCACTTCATGGTCAAATGGTCAAGCTTAGCAAAGTTTTTGTGATCCGAATGGCTTGCGCAATGTTTGAGTGACGCCAATCACTCCTTAAAGCTTCATGGTTTGAAAATATCTTTAGCTTCTTTTGCTCTCATCTAGCATAGAGATTAAGTTTGCTTCTTTTTTATCTACCTTTGGCTTTATGATCAATTAGTCAAATTTGCAAAGCTTTTGTGAATCGAAAGGCCTAGGCAACGTTTGAGTGACCCCAGTCACTCTTTGAAGCTTCAATGGTTTGAAAATATCTCTAGTTTCTTTGCTCTCGCCTAACATAGACGTTAGGTTTGATTTATTTTGATCTATCTTTAACTTTATGGTCAAATAGTCAAACTTAGCGAAGTTTTTGTGACACGAATGGCCTAGGAAAAGTTTGAGTGACCCCAATTACTCCTTAAAGCTTCAAAGTTTGAAAATATCTCTAGTTCTCCATTCTCGTCTTAGTTAGTGGTTAAGCTTACTTCCTTTTGATCTATCTTTGACATTATGGTCAAATGGTGAAATTTAGCAAAGTTTATGTGATCCGAATGGCCTATGAAATGTTTGAGTGACCCTAATCACTCCATAAAGCTTCAAGGTTTGAAAATATCTCAAGCTTCTTCGTTCTTATCTAACTTAGAAGTTAAGTTTGCTTTTTTTTGTTTTATCTGTCTTTGACTTGATGGTCAAATGGTCAAAACTTTGCAAAGTTTTGTGATTAGAATGGCCTTAGGCAATTTTTGAGTGACCCCAATCACTACTTAAAACTTCAAGGTTTGAAAATATTTTTAGATTCTACGTTCCCATCTAACTTAGGGTTTATGTTTATTTCCTTTTTGTCTATCTTTGACTTTATGGTCAAGTGGTCGAACTTAGCAAAATTTTTGTAATCCGAATGGCCTCGGCAATAATTGAGCCACTGCAATCACTCTTTAAAGCTTTAAGGTTTGAAAATATCTCTAGTTTCTTTGTTCTTCGTCTAACTAAGACGTTAAGTTTGCTTCCATTTGATCTATCTTTGACCTTAATGCCGCAATTGGGTCAACTTACAATGTTTTTTGTGT
>NSJW01000606.1:600000-768829 GCA_019955255.1 Castanospermum australe | reverse complement strand
AAGTATTTGTTTATTGTACTTAATCTCACCATTCCGACATGTATCACATTGATAGTCATTAAAATAATTCATTTTTTATCAAGTCATGTGTGAATGAAGGATTGTAATCAGTTGCACAACATTTTATGTGGGGACAACTCAACACATAATAAGAAAAATAAAAATAAACACCGCATATTGCAAATTTTGTTTTAGAAGTTATAGGGGGCATTTGTCCCCACATACCTTTCTACATAGATCCGTCCTTGTCAGTTAAAATATAAATTATTGGTAATGTTAAATTTGTAATGAAGAAGGTGACCATAGAATTTCGAAGTGCATAATGAATTGGCATATATCAAGAAAAATTTTGTTATTCTTACACTCGTTTTCTATATTAAGTTGATATATATACCTTTTTTATTGAAAGAAAAATGAGAGAATAAATATTAAAATATGCATTTAAACTTTGAAAAGTGTGTTTTTTCTTGATGAAGAAAGTGTAAGACTTTGGTATAGAAAGAAAGTGTAAGAATAACAAAATTCAATGGAGAATAGTTGAAGGTGGCCTATTTACTTTGATATTCGCATGCAGGTATAGACGATAACTACTCCTATGTGTTCTATTCTTCTATTTATTCTTTACGTTTCTGAAGTGTACACAGCACAGTAGAGGTTGATAAAGATCTAAATGACTTATTCAGCCAACTGTGCTAGCTAGGATTGAAAAGATAGTAACTCCTTTAGAACACGAAAACTGATACCTGAATCTCATCTTTTCAAAAGAGATGATGAACTTTGCCAACCTGCCATCAGTGCCATGTATATGTAACTCATGTCTCATCAGCAGCCTTTATATTATAGAATGTCACGTTTGCTTGTATATATATGTTTTGACTTTTTATAAAAACCTAAGTATTAATTAATCTGAAACCTTTAATCTTTAAATCTGAAAAGAAAGGATTTTTCTCAAACCCACCCATGTAGACTTGAAACAGGATTTTAAATTGAAGCTGTAAGCACAAAAAAAAAACATTAATCACAGACCTTGAAAGAGATTCAAGAGTCTCTGGGATCATGAATAATCTATATATTTAGCATGCAGTTTGAACTGGGATTACTATAATTGTATTCTCTGTTTTACAAACCAAGATTTACTAGACAGAGAAGTAGAGAACTCTAAGAAACTTTGAATGATAAGCAGAGAAACCACTTCTATTTGTGATGTTTTTGTCAAGGACCAAGCTTTTAGACGGGGTTTTAGTAATAATTTTATATTTCGAACATGTTTTGAAGCGTACACAATGCACTTAAACTTTTCATTGGAGACCCATGAATAATTGTATATCTCTAAATGTTTTGTGTTCCCTTCTTTTATCTTTGTGAACCAGCAGTTTTCTATATTTTCAAGGTACAGAAACTCAATAATAACATGCATTTATTAACGAATAATTAATATACTTATATGGATTATATGTAATGAATCGGGTTAACCTATCTGAGCGTCCATTATTCAATAGAAGTCAAAGTAATACACTGCGATTGAAACAATCATCATGAAAGAAAGTGAGGCAGTCGCAACAATAATAATGCACGTTGACATAATTTTGAAACATCGACATAATAGACACAGATACTATGTACATAAAAAAGAAACTTTGGATGCCATAAGAAGATTCTTCAGGGGCATCTTTTCCCAAATACATTGGAGCTATCGAAACCCTCCACGTAATTCCTAAGTGGGCCAGTTAAACTTTCCAAATTCGGGGGCCAAATGGATAAGATCGACACAGAATATCAGAATGATCCTCACAATATACTATTCCCAATTATGAGTTTAGACACGAAGACCTGCTAAAATGGTTACCTCTTTACTTATCGTGCGCACCCTTTCTCCTCTATCTTGTAGAATCGTAACATTGGCTGTTACTATTCTAGACAATTGGATTACAAGACAAGCAAACGCAACTCTTTTGATTAGAGAAAATCAACCACAGCTTGATTCTCTCCACCTGCTAGAGGAACTCTCTCAACATCCTTCTCGTCATTCAGTGTTCCATGCTCAGAAAATAGTGTTGAAAAAACACCTGAGTATGTGAAAGTGAAGTGGGTAAAGTCCCACTTTAAAAAGAATAAAGAAAGGAGTGTGGTATATAAGTTTAGATGAGTCAAAAACATAAGATTTAGCTTTTGGGTCAAAGTGATTACATACTCAAGTATGTGTATGCCAAACATTCCTCCGTGAGCTCTGAAACTCTTCCACTTTCATGTATTTGACTGGAGAATGTGACTGTGTCACCTGCTGATGTCAATTACATGGAACGTATGGTTCCAATTGGGCGCGAGGTTTCTGGTGCGCATGTGTACATCAACACCAAACATCCATATCGACAGCTCTTTGCTGCACAGAGCATATATAAAATGCGATCACTTAATCCTAGTGCCATGCATGTCACTATCCAAAAATGAGTTGAAGTTTAATAATGTCCCAAATCTTTGGTTTGTCCTCGTCATGCACATATTTCACAATAAACTCAATTTTCATAGGATGGAATTTTTACATAATTGTTTTGATCTGTAAGGAGTTAGCATCTGCTAACTGGAGATGAAGAATTTGAATCTGATTCCCTACTTTTAGGAGAGTCACGTTAGCAGCTATTACTGAAGTGGCTCCTACCTTGTGTACTATTAGATTATTTCACGTTCTTATTTATTAGTTTCTCAATATAGTGGAAGAATAGCTAGGAACAGTCAGAGATTTCAAGTTGTTTGCATTGTTAATTATAATAAAGCCCTTTTCTTGGGAACTATAGATAAGAAAAATTCCATTACTTTTAGCCTTTTCTATTTCTCTTTTACATGGGAAAGATAGACATCATGTTCTCATTTAAGAACTATATATTAACTTAATATTTTCTTAAATGAAATGAGTTTAAATTTTAATGAAAAAACCATTTGACCTCATCATTCTAAGGCTGTAAAGGATTTTTCCACTTTTTCAATTGAAGAATTTTACTCCTCTTCTAGATATGTTTCTTTTTTTTTTAATTTTGTTCACGGTTTTCGTGCTAATAATTAACTTGATATATTTCTTATATATTGAGGCTACCGATCACTTGACATGTCTATCGAGATCATTGCAGGTTGGCACCACTACTCAAATCCACACACACACAAGAAGAAAGAAACATCTTCTCTGCAAAATATTATATTAGCAATACAATACATTGGGTGTATTTCTTTAATGTAGATTATGATTTTGTAAGTAACATTGCTTCAAACTTCACATAGTAATATATATATATATATGAGTTTAATTGTTATCCACTAACAGTATAAATTAATTTTATACTACCATCTAATTAAACTTCAATACATCATTATTTTCAGTCACATCATTCTTCATTAATTCAAATATTTTATTTAAAAAATTAAGACATATTAGTAAATTAAATTAAAAAAAAATAAAATCAGGAGTTTCTTGAAGTCACAGTCGCAGATCATTTTCTTCCTCCCTTTCCTCCTCCTTCTCAAGGTCTCTCCGTTGTCTTGCTCATCCCATTATTGTCAAGGATGAACGAAACCCTCTCCTCCAATGCTTGAAAAATAAACCTCAGTCGCAGAAATATCTACGATACGATGCTTTTAAATGGAAAAAGCTGCAATAAAGGAAGATAATTACTTTTTGAAAGGCTGTAATGTCTGTTGCCTTGTTTCGTCAAAATCAAGCTTGCTCCATTATATTTTCAAATGTTTCCAGCCAGATTCATTGATTCACTGAGGTTGAGGGAACGGTTGCAGGAAGGCAGGATAGAAGAACGTGCGGCTGTAGAAAAGAAAAGTAAGAAACCCTTGATTTTAACTTTTATTTATTTATTAATATGTTTTAATTTTTTAAATAAAATATTTGAATTAATAAAGAATGATGTGGCAGAAAATAATGATGTGTTATAATTTAGTTGAATGGTAGTATAAAGTTATTTTACATTGTTAGTGGATAGCAATTAAACTCTATATATACAGTAAACACTTATTTTTAATTCGACATTACATAAGTTTTATTTTTTATTTTAATTTTAATTATTAATATAAAATTTAATAATCAAGATTTATTCTGATCTTACCTCTCACAATAAGTCTGAAATTGTAAGTGGATATATATATATATATATTTATTTATATATATAATGCACAAGGTACACTAGCAAATACATAATATGTCATGAATTAATTATTTTAAAAATTTAAATTATTAAACAAAAATATATAAATAATTTTATATTTTTAACACGCATTATCAGGCAAAAATCTTTTAAACTTGAAGTATGAATAATACACAGACTCACCTTATGCTAAAATTCAATCTTAATTATGAAGTATAGGAGGTTGCAAGAATTAAACTCCTGACCACTTAATCATAAAAGCTCTAACATAAATTATTTTAATTAATTAATTAGATAAAATTACATAAATAATTTTATATTTCTAACACATTATAAACTAAAAAAAGGTGGTTCAAGGTGCAGAATGTTATAAGTTTACGCGGCTCAGGTACTGCTGCGTGAAGGGAATTGGAGTCCTTGTTTTATGTATGTACTGTATATGATTGTCAGGTCGCAGGTCAAAGGCAAATTAAATAATTATATTGAGAGCGCCATACCTACCGGAGTCTGTAATTGTTAGAGCCCCACCTCCAAACTGGTTTCAGCCTTATCATAGTGGAAAAAGGTCATTGAAAACGAAAGCAGCAACTCCTCCAGCTTAGTGGCTTCAAAGTATATATCCTAACTTTTGGCCTCCAATGGAACCATACACATGCACTACCATTTGATTCATGAATACTGCCTGAAGCTTGTCTTTGTCATGATTGATTTTGCGCATACGGAAGAGAAAGCAAGAGAAGAGAGGCCTTATAGTGGGGCATGGTATATCGTATTGGGCATCTGTAGTTTGCGTGAAAGCTAACCCAAAGTGAAGTAAACGGTGTAAATCAACTCAAACTGTTCTATATATGTGCATGTCAACGGTGTGTATGAGGAATTTGAATCTCATATGTAACCAAGAAAACAAAAAAAAAAAGAATTCAAAAGGTTTGGTGCAAAACCACTTTCAAAATTTTCCCCTGAATTCGATTTGCCATTTTCATTCCTTTCACGCAAAAATAAGTTGGCAATATAAGGTATAATTAGCCAAACAAAGATAAAATCTCCTCAAGTATACTGGTCTTTCATTTAACTATTTATATCACGTGTTTATTAATATGAGTAACCTAGCCACCCATAACTCTCATCCATCCATCCACTCCTAATGGAATTCTAACTGTATTCCAACATAGAAAAAATAAATTTCAACTTTAAATATATACTTTTGCTTGGGAATAAATTGAGAGTAAAATAAAAAAATAAGGACACATATTATGTCTCACATTGAGTAAGATTAGAAATTTAATATAGTATTTAATTCATGAATCACTCCTACTCAATAAGTTAATATTTTGAGATGAACTTTTCATAAATTTAAGTCATAATAATGGGTACTTTAAATGCCAAGGAAAGAAATATGATTTTCTATTTGTTATTTAAATATGCTTAAATGGAGAGGAATAAAAGTGAGACGAATGACAATAATTTTAGTGGGAACATAACTCCCCACGGAAGGTTGGGGAATGAAGGTCAAATTCTTACTTTCTTAATTAGCAAATACTAGCTCCTAAAATAAAAATGGCATGATGATACCATTATATTAATATTTAATGATTAATATCTTTCCTAACAGATTTTTAGTTAGTCAATGTTCAACTTGTTGCAGATAAGTCGATCAGCTTTAGTTTTCCTTAGAAGTTAGTCGTCTTTTTATTTTATCTTTTTTTATATCAAAAACTGAAAGTTGTGTCAAAAATAGTGCATGACATTGTATTTTTCTTTTTATTGACATAACATTCTAGTTGGTTGAGCTTAACTGGATTGGGCAAGCTGGGTTTTAACTTATGGATATGGGGTGGGGGAATAAAGTGAATAACTTGTCTTCATTCATTAGACTTTCATTTGTTCACAAATGAACCACCTTTTTTCTTTTGTTTGCAACAAATGAACCAACTTAATCAACCCAAAAATTGACCTATTTTTAAAGTGGGCTTGTTTCTCTTTCTTTCTTAGGCCTTTCCTTGCATAACTTTGTGCCATCAATATTTGGGCCTTCCCTTCTAAAGAAGCAAGAAAAGATACAAAATGCGACAGATTGCTGGGACTGCATAGAAAAATACAAGCATCATAATAGTGCTTCTTGCTTGGTGAGCTACAGGGTGAGATAGAGAACAAAGCTTATTCAAAAAAAATCGATCTCTTGAAAGTTTATCTTTCGCAGAGGAGGTTAGCATAGAAAGAACATAAAATCAATCCACATTTTTTTTTTGGGTTTTAATTCAAGATATTATTGAGATAAGAAAATGAGCTCTTTACTAATGGGAGATCAGCACATTTTGGGTTTGCTGTGACTTTTCAAAAACTTATATGCAGTAACTGCATGAAATAGTTAGAATAAAATATTTAGAATGTAACATTTAGGATATTATTTGAGAAGAGAGAAGTGTAATAAAAATTACTGTAAGTTACACATTAATTAGTAAAGTGCTTGCACTGTACGAATCTTTTTTTTTTCCCCTTACATGGCTGATTCAGCTTTAGATCTATTTCATTTCATTGTTCCCTTTTGTAGTTATGACACTGAACAGTGGGTGTCTTGTGCCATGCATCATATCTTAGTAGTTATTATTATTATTATTGTGAGTGTACATCAGCCTGTTTGACTCGCTACCATAGTGGATTAGATTGAGTCGAAGTGTTCGCACTTGTCCTTATCATAATGCCACTTGTGTTTTAAGTGCAGGAGCATTTTGAGGAATACTTTTTTCAAGAAAGAAAGAAAATTTGAAGAGAACATATATGCTTTACAATTACAGTACAATTGTCCTTGAAAGAGAACATATATGCTTTACAATTACAGTACAATTGTCCTTGAATGAAAAGGGAAAGAAAAAAAAAAAAAAAGGTATCCTGCATAGTTACTGTACACACGACAAGGGATTAAGCATCAAGCCTCTCCCGTGTCATTTACAAAGGAAAATTCAAAATGTGAAATATGGCAAAACATGCTATGCGAGGTAATTGTATATTTGAGGGTTGTTCTTGTCCCTCTCTAGATACTCCCTGTCAATGAGGCTTTCAATTCTTTTCTTCAAATCAGCTGGTTTTATTGGAAATTTGAGCTGTCACAAAAAAAATCAGACAGAGAACAGTCTGCATCAGAAGTGATTCCTTGTATTTGATCACACAACATAAGGGAGCAAAATGCATTCTACAACATTATTAGTAGTAACTCAGTGAAGTAGCTTTCTCTACGACTATGCCATCAGAACACCAGGACATTATTTTGACATGGGACTACTCGGGAATTGACACATACACCATTTGAATTAAGAAATGAAAGGTGGGAATGAGTTCACCTGTTGGAAGAGTTCAGTAATAAGAAGGGTGTGACTAAGCACTTTTCTAGTCTTCATTATCCTCACAATAGCAGCATCAACCTGCAATGAACCATGGCAATAATGCAAGCATGTTACAGATCAAAACTAGTTTTAGAAAGTATTTGGTACACAGACATTCAAAATACCTAGATATCTTGGATACCCAGACATAAGATGACTAATAGGATTCCCTTGTTTATTATAGATGTCTAAGCATGTGTGATGCCCTTATTTAGTTACACTTAGCAGTCTTGAATATCTAAATTCAAATTTCCAAAACTACCCTTTTCCAATTTTGTGTACATTACTAATAAATCTATATATTTATATCAGAAATTACAAATTTGTTAATTACATTGTTTTCTCATTATTATATCTAAAATATTTTCATTTCACTTTGTAATTTTAAAGACAAGAGAAAGAAACATTGCGTCTTTAAAATTAGTTATTACTTTTAAGGACGATTGGTATAAATTACTATGTTGATATACATATTTTGTAAAACAAAATTAATGAAAATAAAATTAATGAGTCATAAAAAAGTTGAGTCCCATGCCTAGACATCTTAGATTCTCATGGGTTTGAAAGGGTACCACATGCCCATACACATTGGGCATCTGAGCTAAAGAGAATATATTTAAGACGATAAAATCTTTGATGTCTGAAGGAAGAAGGCACCACACCGAACACCATAATTCCGGGTGTATAAAAAACACTGCATCAGCACCAAAAACTGGGGAAAGCCTTTAAGGGAAAGAAAATTGACCTGATACTGACGATCTTGGAAAACTCTTTCAGTGGTGCTTGCGTTCTCCTCTACTGTCTCCTTCAACTGAATTGCATTCACCTGCACTCCATAACATTAGAATTAGTTAGAAAATTAAACCCATAATCATAAGTTTAGAGGACTAGAATTCACGACAAACTTAATACCAAGTTTTATGAAAGGGTCTGTTGACTGCAATCAAATAAAAAATCGGAGATTGAGATTCATTTAATCTGATCCCTATTGTTCCTAAGAAAGGGATGGTACCTTTATCCGGTAAAGAGGAGCTGTAAACCCATCATTAAAAACAAATGAGTCATCATCCTCCACATCTCTACCCTTCGGCAACTGTTGCATGTTCATTAAAGGGAATAAACATTAGGAAATATAAAGACACCATAATCACAAAAAAGTTTTGTATACTGGAAATTCCGCAAATTATTACAAACACACCTTTTGTAGGACACGGACTTTTCCACATGCAAGTGATTGTAGAGTCCTTCTCAGTTCCTTGTCCTCAATACTAGTAGCATCCTTGATATCTTGAAAACTTAGTTTCTCAGCATCATTGAATAGCATCAGAACAACAGTCTGGAGCACAGCCAGGCATGAAAAATTAATTAAAAAAAATGGAAATGTATTGCAATAAAAGATTGACAGCAACACTAGTGGAGATTTAACATTTAAATAAGTGATTTTTGAAAGGCCAACCTGAAATAGGGACACAGCCAACTCCTTTTTTCCTTTCGGAAACTCTGCCTTCAAAACACAGTGACCTAATGAATTTTGCCACATCAGACGCCTTCCACTGTATTTGCTTAGATAGAACTCTTTGAAAATATCCTGAAGGAGGGGCAAAGGAAAGCAAAGGACCATTCAGGGAAGTCACTCAAAAAGCACCAAAACCACCAATAGTTAAAAGAGCATTAATTCATGACTCGTGCTGAACCTGGTAAACATTCAATTCATGAGGAAGTCTAACACCCATGGGTGGATATGTTGGCCAGTACCTGCACTCATCCAACAATTCCAATTAGATTCTCTAGAAAAATGAAGTGCATAGAAATTATAAAAGATTACAGATAAGAAAGGGAAGGCACAAAGCAGACCCTGTTGTTAAGACATGAACACTCATCTCAATCCCTGATGGGAGTTTTGACCTCGCCTGGGATGACTGTTTGAAGGACTCATTTATTTCTTTTGATAATTCAATGTCCTGAATTACAATAATTTTGAACATAGTTGTAAGAAGATGTGAATAAAAATGATGGTAATTCATGAAGTTTGTAAGGTCACCATTATTCATAAAGTAGTTATACAAAACTATAAAACCAAGCGCATGATCTAAATATAAATGGACTTTTATCAAAGAAAGACACTGGAATCTTTGTTCATTCAACATGTTTAGAATGAGTCATATGTCAGTTGATATGTCTGTAATATAATACTTACTCGATGGAAACCAAACAAACAAAAAAGCCACTATGCTATTGCTGCATATTACTGCTGGGCTACAAATTTTACACACACAGAAGTATGCACCAGGAAAACAGAAACGAATGTAACCAAATATCAAATCATCTTCCTATACAAAATTTTTTCCATTCAATTAGAAGAACAATTGACAGTATTTGACCATACTAGATACTTAAATCTAAATCATGGTTTTCATTTAAATTCCTCTTGTAGAATTTAATTTTGAGAAAATAACACCAACCTCCTCTATATTAAAATGAAGTTACATGCACCTCTTTATTTTCAAAACCTACTAAAAGCCTTCATTAAAAGTTAAAAAAATTACATAATAACCCAAATCAATACCGTTTCTTTAATGACATTTGACCAATATCAGATGACTCTTTAGCTGTTTCTGTTAAAGAAAATATTGATTGGGTTATTTTGTAGTCATTTTTAATTGTGAAGGGATGTTTTTGTAGGTGCTGAAAATAGGGGAAAGATACGTGCAATTTCAGCCAAATGTTGGGGTCGTAGGAGTGATTTTCTCTTAATTTTATTGAGACAAATGTTGGATATTGTTCAACCCCTTTTCAAACCAGGAATTTTATTAAATTTATAAAGCAATAGCACTTTATATGGCAGAAAAAGAATTTCTAATTCAAAATCCAAATTCAACCGAGTTCAAGAGTTCAACAACCACCACCAAGCCTTATCCCACTAGGTGGGGTCCACTTGGATCAATCGACGCTATTAGGCTCTTATTTTTCAATAAAACAAGTCTTTTTTAATGGTTTCTCCTAATGTTTTTTGAGTTCTTACTCTACCTTTTAATTGGACTATCTTCAATTTAGTCCGCTTTTCTCATTGGAGCCTCAATTGGTCTTCTTATATGATCAAACCACCTTAGGCAAGTTTTAGTCATCTTCTTCTAAATAGGTGCTACTCCAACTTTCCCCTGAATGTAACATTTCTGCTTTATCTTTCCATCAAACCCCAAAATAAGTATATAGCCTCCATGGTTGACCTCCGTTGCATATAACGAAATTGGATCTCATCTTAATCTTCTCTCAATTACTCATGTGGCTAATGACCTTGATCCCTATGAAGTATACACGATGATATATGTCTCCTTTTGTTTTTGTAATGAGCTATCAAAGTGCTAATCCTCCACTCATCTGGCATTTTTTTAGACTTCATCATTTCCTTCAATGAATTATAGCTTGTTTACACTAGATTTTGGTGATGTGAGAGTCGCTTTCCACAAATGCCAACAGGTGTTTGCTAGGAATCTTAAACAAACATGCCATTAGTAAGCCAAGATATACCTTTCTCCGCTAAACACGTCCAAGTTTCAATGGGTATATTATCTAGTCTAGTTGCTTTTTCATTGCTTTTTTTTTTTGTGCTTTCTTTCAAAGTAGTTAATGGTGGAACACGACACAAAGTGGCCTCCCCCAGAAACACTATAGCAGCATAGCAGATTGCAAAGCTACCGTTATAATAAAGATAGTGGCTACAACGAAAGCACTTCACAAATTTGTAAAACACACAATTGATACTCAAAACTCAAAAGTCCTCAAAACTTAAGACACGTTTATTCATCTTCCTGAAGAAGGAGGACTTGCGTGCTGAATAGAGGCTAGGGGAAGAGGACATGCTTGCAAAATAGAGGAGCTAGCAAGCTGAGTGCAAACAAGAGACGGTGCAAAATGGGTGGGCAAGTGCAAAGCTGTGTGATAGGTCACAAAAGGCTGCGAAATCCCTTATTTGGTGAGAGAGAGGTTTTAACTCCCATATTTCATGCAAAAGCGAGGCTGCGAAAACAGATATTTTCATTTGTGTAGTATAGCGGGCACTATTCTTGGCCGAAACAGGCCATGGTCATGACACTCCATCCCATGACAATAAAACGCTCTGCCATTAGTGTTTAGGAGAGGGAAGCTCCACCCTGCCCTGCTCCGGCAGCTATTGATAACTATGCTTCCTTTACTTCAAAATCTCAAATTCTACGATAGAAAGCATAATTTTGATCTTTCTCTCCAGTGGTTGAACTCTTCGAGTCTATTATTGTTGCATGCCCTTCATTGAATATATTGCAGAAATAACTTCCCTATCTCTCTCCTTGACATCTTGCTCAGTTACCAAGTCTTTTCCATCTTTATTCTTTATGCATTTCACTTGGTCTAAATCTCTTGCTTTCCTTTCTCTTCCCTTGGCAAGCTTGTGTAAATGCCTTTCCTCATTTTTGGTGACTAAAGATTGAAATAACCCTCAAAAAAGCTTAGGCTTTTGCTTGGCTAACCACCTTCTTAGTATCTTAGCTACTTGATACGTTTACCAATTTTCAGCATTTTCCCAAAGGTGCAAAGCTTTAAAGCACGCTTTTTTAAATTTTAACCTTTTCTTGAATACCTTCTTCCCACCCAGTGGCGGAGCCACATGTAGCCCAAGGTGGGCACAGGCACCTGCTGAAATTTTACATCTTCAATTGTATGTATTGATGAAATGTCCACTTTCATGGTTTAAATGTAAATCCTATTCATTTTTTTTTAAGTGTATTGAATCTCATTATTTTTTTTGTTAATAAAAATAAGTAATTATTATATTATTAACAAACCATAATTTATTTAATTTTTTAAAAAAATGTAAAACTTGAAAATATAAAATAAAAAACTATAAAAAATTATTGAAAAGACAAAAGGGAATAAACTTATTTTAACTATTTAAATTTTTCTCTCTTGTGCATGCTCACTTTGTTGTTGATAATTTTTTACTTTGGCAATAGCTCCATTTATCTCATAATATCAACATACTATAGTGACAACATCTTCTTAAGCAGATATATTCTTTTGAGTTAATTATAAAATATAAAATTTTCATTCATTATGTCATTAATAAATTAATGCTTTGATATTTTGATGATATATTACTTTTTCTCGCGTATAAAAAAATTTATTAATAAATTAATGTTGTGTAAATGTTCCTATATAATAAATTAGTTGACAAAGAAAATATAATTAAATTAAATTACATATCATGAAAGAGGCACCCACTCACCTTAAGGTCCTAGCTCCGCCACTGTTCCCACCCACTACTTTCGCTACATTCCGAATTCCCCTAGCCATTTCTTCCCACACAAAGTTGGCACTCCCTTGTGTCTCCCAAATCCCTTCTTCTAATAGGGCTCTCTTAAACACCATTTGGTTTCCCTCCTTTAAATTCCACCACTTAATCCTTCAGTTTATACCTTGATGATTTCTCTTTTTCCTCCTCTTAGCAACCACATTGAAAACCCAAACCCTATGTTAGGTGGTCAAGCTCTATCCTAGTATGACTCTGGAACCTTGCAAATCTTTCTGTCTGTGTTCCTTACTGAAAGGAAATCTAGTAGTGAGCTTGAAACTCCATTTTTGTAAGTGATAAGATGCCCCTCTCGGTTCTTAAGACAAGTCTTAGCTATCATGAAATCATATGCCATTGATAAAGTCAAGAACAGACTTCCCTTCAAAATTTTTTTGCCAAGACCATACCCACCATGAAACCTTGTGCACTCCCTTGCGTCCCTTCCAACATGACCATTCAGATCCCCTCCTAAGAAAATATTTTCTTCTTGTAGGATTTCTTGAACTAGCCGTTCCAAATCTTTCCAAAGGTTTACCTTGACAATAAACGTCTTCTGTTCAATGACAAATTGTAAGGTTATTATCCTATCTCCAATCTTTCAGCATCAACTGTATTATTCTTCCAAGTCTTATTGACCACTTATTAACAGTTTTCCAATAAGATTGAGACGAAGCATTGCCTTATCAAAAACTGAAATTTAAGTTGTGAAAACACACAAATATTGAATTCTAAGAATACAATTTTAGTATTGCATAGAATTAAACTGCTTGGTAACTAAGTAAAGGCTTCTAAAATCAGAAAAATCAAAAGCTTTATCATCTTTGCTCCTACTCTACTCCTTTTGAACTCCTCCCCAATTCCTACCTTTCTCCCCCTTTTTATGCCCCCTTCCAACCCCTTTCCCTATTTGCAGCTCCCCACTCCTATGTATTCGTTTGCCCCTCCTCATCTTTAGTCTTGGATCCACCATTGCTTGATTTTATAACAAAAAGATAATTGAAAGCCTTTGGTAGTTGAGTTTATGTATGAGATGTTGGCACTTGGCAGTGATGTCAATATCACAGTAATGACTGCGATAGGTCGCAATAGTGATGATGGTAACAAAGTATGCAGCAATAGTATTGCAGATACAACACTGATACTGACACTGGCACCAGTCATAAAAAGGTAATAATACTAGTACGGCGGGCAATTATATAGTGGTGATGATGGTAGTGTCGACAGTGGTGGCAATAAAAGACGCAACCCCAGCCATTTATCTTCCTCCTTGGCCATGCAACATTCTAACCAGCTCCTCAGGTTGTGCATCATTCCAGCCATCTTCTAGCTGAGTTATCTTTCCAGCAAGATGCCTCTCAAGTGTCTCCAGCATCCCTGAGTTGTCTTCCAGCTATGGTTTGTGGAACCCACATTTAGTTTATTTAGTTTCTTTTCTTTCAAAGTGTTTACTTGTAGCAAGCTTAAAGCTTAGTAAGCTTTAGCGTGAGAGGGAGTTTTAGAATATTAGCGTTATTATGTTATAGTATTAGTGGGCTTGGGCTTGTAATAGCTGTACAACAATAGTACTTGACCTAATTACCAATATAATTAGGACCATTAGGTTAGCATTTTATGTAACACATTCATAATATTATTGAGAGCCTCCTTTCTCTCTTTTCCTCCTTCCATACCTAAACCCTATAATTTCATCAATCCAAAAAAAAAAAAAAAAGGAGGCTTTTAGAAACCTTTTCTCTACTTGATGCCTCAAATATTAGCAGAACAGACTAGAATCAGTTTTCAGTAGAAAATGATCAAACAACTCGTATGATCTCAATATTCATTCTCTGACCTCCCCCTTAAATTAAGGGTTCTCAACAGGTGTGAAATCCCTTTGAACTGGCCTTCTTAGAGACCTTTTCTACGCTTGGATACTCAGATATAAGCAGAAAAGACAAGGACCACTTTTACCTTTAAAATGGTCATATCTCAGTATTCATTCTCTGAACTACCCTTTGAAGAAAGGGGTTGAAAAAGGGTTTCTCACCAAGTTAAATTCCCTATGAACTGGCAAGCCAAAAAAATGGGGAAAAAAATGTCCAGCATAGATGACTGCCATCCAATCCTTGCCGCCAAAGCTTGGATGTGACAAAAAAATTTAATGAAACATCTATACATCATAGTCCACAATTTGAATCAAATTTCCGAAATTAAAAATTGATTCAAAGAAACATGGATACCTTAAACATTCCTTCCAGTTTGTTTGTGAACTGGCTGCCACACTCAGTCTTCAACTGTATAATGAAAGAAAACTGTTAATATTACTAAATATGTTGCCAAGGAACCATCTATTTATTTCAGAAGTTAAAAATGGGGAACAAAGGCCTTAACCTTGGAGATCATAGATTTCTCCGCATCAATAGAAGCACTCTTTCCTAAAAGCAGTCTTTTTGCAAGATCTTTCTTATAGAATGCTTCAAACACATCCTTGCCCTTTAACAACAAAAAGTCAAGTAGTTGTTCCAGTATCAGTACGGAGAGAAAGATCACCAGTGAGTGTAAATGAAAATTACAGGAAACAAGGTGTACTTATTAGCTACTCCACCAATGAAACAATAAGCATACCTGAATGAACCTGAATAAAACCAGGACTTTATCAAGGGTACCCTCCAGTTCCTCTTCAGAAGTACCCTTATTACCTGCACGAAGCTTCTCATCCAAAAACTTGGCAATCAACTCTGCAGGTCGGTTCTGTCATTGGAAAAAAAAAAAAAAAAAAGGCATAACAGTGAGTTTGATTGCAAACCACACTACACACATAAATTCCAATTTCAGTGCAAAAGAATCACTTGAACTAAAAGCTTAAATTAGCTGAGGCCCAAAAACTACGTCTTAGCTATTTTCACAAGCCCTCTCAAGCAAGAACTCGCTGAGCTCAAGTATGGATAAAGTATAGGCCAACACCAGGTACAGAAGTTTAATAACAAAATTCAGAATGGCCAACATGGAACTTAAAAGTTCAAACCACTTGGTTTAAGAGACTCTACTACCTAGTGAAAAAAAAAAAAAAAACCATTCAACCTAAAAGTAAAAGCTAAAGTAGCAAGGTGAGAGCCAAATAATGGACTTGAAATTTTTCTAGCATTAGATATAGACCTAATATTCAAAGAATTGCTATGTAAACAACTATTGATCAATGCAAGGAATTTATTGATCAATGTCCCAAGGTTAATAAATATATAGGTCGTTAGCAAAGGATATCATGCAAGATTTTAGCAAAAGAAAAATTATGTTTTTGAAAAGCAAATACAAACTTATAATTTGAATGATATTTTTTAATAACTACTTTCATACTTTGTTCTCCTTGCAATCATATTCTTCAGTCCTTACTAGCAGCACCACAAGTGCACACACTAAACATGTATATATAACATACATACTTTTGAGTAGAACGAAGGGTGTTTTGGCATTGAGTGCCCTGATTATCATTACGTCAGTGGTAACATGCATAAGGAACAAGGAAAGACTACCACAAAAGAGAATTCCCCACATGATTTGGCCCTAAACTTATCGGCTGAAGCTTTCTATCTTGAGACATTTTGTCATTACACTATGGAAACAAACCAACAAAAAAGCCGGAAATCGCAACAGAGAAATGGATGGTACCTGACGAAGATTGATAAGATGCTCAAAAGCATCTTTAATGGTGTTGCTGAATGCTTCATTCTTGAAAAAGCTTCCTTCCCATATTGTGTCAAGAGAAGCCTTAAATTCCAGAAGGGATGAAACCATATCTTTATCTTTCTCCTCATCCATAACAATGCCCTGCCCAGTTCTCCTGGTGTATGAACTAAGGGCCTGTCTCAGTGACTCAAGGGCATTGACCCGTGAAAAGAGTGAGTACATCCTCTGAAGGTCTTCAATACGATTCCCATCCATAAGCATAGTGAAACCCTGTCACAGAAGAAATAAAATTAAAGCAGTGAAAAAAAAAATTGCAAAAGAAAGAGTTAACCAGAGAAAAATCCAAAGCTGGTGTTTAATCAGAACCTTATCAAGAATGGCAGGTATATGACGTTCAAGAAGTTGCTTTTCGGCGGTTGCTATCAATGGCTTCCTAGTACTTGCATCCAAGTAGATCAAACATCTTTCATGTTCCTCTTGCAATCTTGTCTGCAAAACCCAAAAATATCCCTACAGTAAATATACAATATGGGACATGGGATGGGATTGAATATGCAAAGAAAGATAACTTTTATGGCCAGATAAAATTCTGACAGGGCATGGAATGATCCATTTGTTAAGCAATTACTAAAAGGAGCACATAGAAATGTCAATAATTAAAGCTAAGAAAGTAATACAAGGGAGTAAGGGAAAAGAAGCACCTCCACATGCTTCAAGTAATCCGGAGCATCTGATTGCTGCATGTATTTCACACCTTCAGAGGCATAAAATTCAGATGTGCATTCAAGGAATGGCTTCTCAAAGCTTTCTGCATAAATTCCCAGAGCAGTAAACATCTTCAAAAGATGGTTTAGAAGAGTTCTATCCACTGCTTCACCTAATCTGAAAAACCAGACATAAAACTTAAAAATGTAAGGCACAGAGCAAGTCAAAGATTTTGATGGCCTTATTCATATACAGACGGATCAGTGAACTGATTTTCCTGTACTAAGAGAAAGTTTAATGACTAAATCACACAAGATTATCACAATAGGAAAAGAAGTATCCAAAATCCAGCATGAAGGCATCATCCACCGAATAGACTTCTGGCAGGTATAATGGAATAGTTTAGTCTAGGTCCTCACCTCACAAATCATTAGATTGAGATCACTCAAGCCAACATTATTCACTAAATTATCCTTTGTATCTCAACCACTAACAATGGCTCTAAATATATTTTACAACAGTAAAACTACAAGCATCTATTGTCTCAAGCAATTGGATTGTTGACCGAACATGCTCCCTCATCAATGTCATATTCACTCAGACCATTCACAGCTCACAGTAAATAAATTACAAAAAAATTCTTTGCATGTATCCACTTTTCCTAACATTTGGATTAAGTATGCATTCCAAATCTAAATGAGGAAACTAAATTGCAACAAGAAAATGAAGCCCTATATGCAATGGATAAAAAGAGGTAAACCCAACTGTTTGCATACTCCAAATCCAAAAGCTACAAAAGATCAGGAAAGGAAACAAATAATAGTTGACTTTCCCAACATATTCTGATCAAATGCTCAATGAATGTGACAAGATAAGTCTAGGTACAAAGTGCCAACAATAAACTTCTGCTATGGTAAAGCTACTAATGCACACAATACCTGCAGACCAATTTACAGAAAATGCCTGATTAACTCAAATAAACAAAATACCAACTGACTTGTTCTAAAATGAAGCTACAAAATAAAGAAAGTAAATGTTTAAAAAATAAATCATTATATATTGCATAGAATTGGACACACGTCATACAGAACATGTATGGATGTTAGAAACATTTAATCCCCAATTTTATTTCATAAAAAAAGAAATATTATTAAAGAGAAGAAAGATGAAGTACAACTAAGGGGAGGATCAGACTTCCTCGAAAAACAGAAAAAACTAAATTCCAAACACAGAAAACAGAGAAACTCAAGTGCGGTAAAGCTGCCCAATCTCCCTAAATATCCAAGATGGATACTCCCTTAAAACAGCTGTGAGCAGAGGACCAAGAAGAAGCCATAAAAGCAATCGTATCCCACTACTGATTAGGGGTTAAAAAAGTGCCCTTGAGAATGCAGGTATTCTGCTTGAAGACCAAAGACCCCAGACAACTGCAAATATTGCACGCTGCCACAGGACTTTAGACCCCTTATCCTTACCAAAACCATAAAAACGAGTCACGAGAAACTGCTCCAAATTTGAAGGGCACGCAAAATTCACCAAGAATAGCAAACAAATTATTCCAAAGGTAGTTAGCCTCACAACAATGTAAAAATAAATATGTTAGAGATATAAAACCACTCATGTGCCTCTACCTAACAACTTAAGCTTTTAGAATAGTTGGTCTTTGACAAAATAGGCCACTGTTTCCAAAGTAGCTCTACACAACACACGTATCAAGGAAAAGTGATGTTTGGGGTCTTTGAATAAGCAACATGCCGTTAGTATTAATATGTACCATTGTCCAGACAAAAGACTTCATCTTAGAGGGAGTTTTAGTTTTGCATATGGGCTTCTCAAGAACAAATCTCTCCCTATTAGGAGAATAAGTAAGAATCTAAAAATAGGAATTGCAAGGAAAAATGCCAGAGGCATCAAGAGTCCAAACTCTAGTACCCTGAAAAGAAGAAACATGAGAAGAATCAAGTAATAGTAGAAGCGACTTTAACTCGATACTTTTTCTCTCATTTATATTTCTGAAGAAGTGAAACTTCCATGAGAACCCTGAATAGAATAAAAATATTGGATGGTTGAATTATTTAAGGAAGAAATGCAATAGAGATGAGGGTAAAACCTAAACTAGGATACACTTCACCCAAATATCCTCCCAAAACCTCATACGGCAATCAACACCCAAACTAAAATGAACAAGTGGCCTAAAGGAGACAATCCTTGAAACAAACTTTCAATGACTTACATGACTAGCACTGCATCCCATCCATTCTAATCTAAGCCGTTTTTCCTCCAAATTACCTAGTGCCACAAGGAAGTAGACTTTAAAGGAAAGTGCCCATAGCCATTAGCAGCCAAAGCAGTATTTTTGGACACCAAATTCCCCAAGAACCTGACGCCCCCCCCCCCTCTCTCTCTCTCTCTCCCTCTTAGGCCTGCAACAAATCTCCCAATAGACAAGATGTTCTCTACTCATCTCCCTCTCACCAGACCATAGAAAACCCCTCATTAATCTCCCAATCCTATAAGCCACTCCCACTGGAATCCAGAAAAGAGACAGGTAATAATGGGAATGCTGGACAAACATGACTAAATAAGGGTGCTACGATCACCCAAAGAGAAAAAAGAACTTTTCCAATTATCCAATATCTTGAAAATATTTGGCACCACCGGATCCAAAAATGAAACAGCCAGAGGATTACCACCTAATTGACCTAAAGGAACTCCCAAAAAATAAGTTCATCGCGAAATTTGACGACCAGCCAAAGAAGCAAAGGATGACAGAATCTGATTATTCACATTTATACCTGCTAAACCAGTCTTTGCCAAATTAATCTTCATAGCCAGAAACAAGCTCAAAAAACTGAAGGATGTAAATAATATTTATGAAACTGTCTCGATCCTCCTCCCAAAACAGAATCATGTCTCCAGCAAAATCAAGATGAAAAACCAGAACTCCCTCTAAACAAACTCTAATGCCCATAATAAGATTAGTATCAACAGCCCTATAATCATTAGACCAAGCACATAAACCAAGAAAATAAACAATATGTCCTTAATTTTCAGCTCCTAGCAGTTATACCTGTTTCTACATTTTCATCACATGAGTTATGAAAATCATCTAGTGTTGGACACTTTCTGCACTCTTGAAGTGTTCCATAAATGCAAAAATAAATTCGAAACACTTTCAAGAAACTTAACGTACTAGTAATAAGTTACATGCTCCACACTTACATTCATGAAAACTTCTTATTAAGGATGAGTATGTCAAATTGAAAAAATGTCAAAATAATAAAACTGAAGCGGAAAGAAATTGAAAAGACTGACTAAAACCACACAAATATTGTGTCCCATTTAAGCAAGCTGCTTTACATGCTGTAAAGTGTCCAGAATGGAATTGCCATTTATTCTCAATGTTAGTACCATAAGGAATGGAATGGAATGATGATTTTAAACCATTCCATAATTGTTATGCTTTCACCAGAGAGGGATGGAATTATACAATTATGTGTGATGAAATGAGAAAAATAACTTTACAGTTTATAAACAATTTAAAGTGGAGATATTAGTGACAACAGCAGCAGGTAATTGGAGGCAGATGATTCTGGGGGCAGCCCAAGGACTATTACTTTCAGTAGCAGTAATGTCAGTAAAAAAATTACAGAAAAGCCATCAGAAGAATTCCATTCTAAACCCATCCAGAATACTCCAATCCTGCCCCCTCATGCCACAGTGATGATTCATGGCTTTTGGGAATAAATGCAGAAAGAGTGGCCATTCCTGGCTTTCGGGAATAAAATGCATAAAGTTGCCATCCTAGGTAATTTTGCTCACCTAACAACTAAATGGCCACTCCCCCATAATTGTATGCAAATTGGAATAGCCATTCACATAGACAAAACATGCCTAATTGATATTTTTCCTCATGCAAAAATTTCAGAGAATTATATATAGGGGAACTTACAATTGGAAT
Source organism: Castanospermum australe (assembly GCA_019955255.1). Classification (NCBI taxonomy): domain Eukaryota; kingdom Viridiplantae; phylum Streptophyta; class Magnoliopsida; order Fabales; family Fabaceae; genus Castanospermum; species Castanospermum australe. The sequence continues at coordinate 747,652 of NSJW01000606.1, read as the reverse complement.
GGCCATTCACAAATTACAGTTAGGGACCAAATAACTACTCTAAGTGAACTGAAATTAACCTGCTGAAATGTTCCTTAAGTGTAAGTTCCCCTTATATCTTCCAATCTTATTTCAACACATCTTACAGTTCTATACGAAATGATAAAGAAATATAAAAGCGTGGGGGAGGGGGGGAGGACTTGTTTAGTTCTGACCTTGAATTCTATTCAGTCATTTAATACAGAATCAACAACACGAATATTGAAAAGGAATGGAAGCAGAAAAATAAAACCTTCAATTGAAAACAGAGAGAAAAACAAAAGAAAATTAACATAACGGAACTGTATGTATACTTGAATGGAAAATATATGAACAGTGACCAGCATATTTACAAAGGTGTACTAGTCATTTATAAAACTGAGATTGCAAATTTTGGATTTACCTTTCACTTTCAATCATACGTAGAAGACCAGTAACAGTTTTGTGTTCTACTTCTGCAGATAGTGAAAGATGTTTGCGGAAAAGTTGCAAGCCCATGTCCCATAATGACCGTACATTGGTTGTTTGCTTCACATATGTCCTGTCCAGATACAAGGCTATACCACGAATCATCAACATTTGGTCACAAAGATCCTGCCAACATCTCTCAACTAGAGATAGAAAAACGACCAAATCTGGACTTTGGCCAACCAAAGACTGCAGTGCTGCGGATATGTGTGCTTCACACTCTTTTTCAATCCGTTGATAAAGATTTCCCCCCATTTTATAAAGGCAAAGATCACTCACAGCCTATGAACAAAATTCATGAGTTCATCATGAAACTCTAATGAGTTAATGCATCATGAATATTCACAGGGCTAAATCAAACATATTACCAAAAAAAAAAGGCATTTCCATGATTACCTGATAAAGCTTCTCCAAGTCACAAGAATTAGGTTGCATCAAGAATATAGCACAAATAGCTGACTTCAATTTTGCCCATGTATCCTCCTCAAAATTCGGGGGCAATGTTGGTTTACCTTCACAGGAAAAACCGAAAATATGAAAAAGAAACATAGAAGTAACCCTATTCATAAGCCAAATATTTAATATTATTATAATACTACTGTGTCCATGCATTTTCAAAAAAAAAAAATAAGAAACTAGAAATATATTTTCAAAGAACGAAAATAAACTTGCAGTATTTAGGTTATTGCTTTTGTTGATAGCCATGCTTTATAGTCATGTTCAACATAATTATATCACAAGATAGACAAGAAATTTTAAATCTAGATGGAAATGATTGCTCGATATCTCAAAATGAAATTCTGTCATATAAGAGGTTAACTGTAGCCCAACCTACAACCACCATTTGGGACAAGTTAGTACATGAATGAATTAACTTATTTTGCCCTCAAAAAATGCTTTCCAGCTAACAGCTCTCTGTTGAACATCCTGATTATAAGCTTTCTAAAAGTAAAAATAGGTTAAGCACGCACTTAATTCAATAACAAGTAACAACACATAGGCCCGAAAGGGCAATGGAGATTAAAAACGGCTAACTTGAATCAGAATTAACATTATTTTTTATGATTTTATCATAATAGATCTTTTCACAAGGTTCAAAAGACTCAATCAGTAGCATCTACAAAACAGAATTTGCCTGGGAAAATATAAAGCATATATCATCTTAAATAAAGAAACTAAAACTCCATATATTATGCCTAAAGAAATACAACCTTTGACTCTTTAAAGGTAAATGTCAATAAAACTATTAAAGAAAAGAGGTGGTGCACGATATAGAATACATGCAAGGAATGAAAAGTTTTTTCTTCAAAGACACATGTCTGCTTTTGGCTTAGCTTGTGTTTCTCGCTGCAATGCAGAAAAAGAATATGACCTCTTTCAGTTCTTGTTTTACTTTTTAAAGCTTATTATGACTAGCATGAATGAAGAATCTTGAGAAGCTATTGAAGACCAAATGTTTTAGATCATTGCTGACTATCAGAGTTGGAACCTAAATGCTTACAACTAACACATCAATAAAAACAATCCATCTATTCAAGAGCCAGAGCTACCATCAATTCATCCCACTCCCATCAGTATAGAAGTCTTGAATTGATGCCCACATTCAATAATAAGACAAACTTGGATTCTAACCCATAAATTGTATAAACCATTAACATAATTCAAATCCCTCATTTTAGATAAGCAGCTAAAAGTCACTAAAGCAAAGCCTTTACCACGAATTATTATGATAATAAAGAAAGCCAGCAGCTGAACACATTAACAATTGAACAAGAAAAGAGCCATTACTTATTACCCAAAAAGAAGAAGAAGAGAAGAAGAAGAAGAGAAGAAGAAGAAGAAGAGAAGAACCATTACTACTTAATCCATCTCCAAACCCACAAAACTCTCTATAAGGTTTTTGATGAGATGAAATTACCCAATTAATTGGATAGTGGATACCCAATTAATTGGATAGTGGATACCCAATACGAAAATCCAAACAGAAATACTAGCAGCAGCAGCAACAACACAAGATTTTTGAGAAAAATGGGAATTTTACCTTTGTGAAGCTTGATGAGAAGCTTCTTAGCGGGCTGAGGAGGGGTGGCTTTTTTCCGGGACAAATTGGCGGCCATGACACCGCGCGCATTGGGGAGAGCAGTGGGATCGTCGGTCTTGAGATCGTCGTCGAGTGCCATGGAGGCGGCGGGATCGAAAAAGGCGTCGTCGGTGGGATTGAAGTCCTGGTGGCGGTGGTGGAGGCCGTTCTTGGAGTCGAGGGAGAACGCCACGGCCTGAGACTTGGCCTTCTTCATCGGAGGAGAGCGCGTGGCGGCGGCGGCGGCGGCGTCAGCGGCGTTGGCGTTGGCGTTGGCGTTGGCGGTGGCTGAGCGTTTGGTGGGGAGAGACATGAAAGTGATCTAAGAGAGCATTGTATTGTAAGTGAAACTAAACAACTCCACCAAGATTGGACGAAATTGAAGGCCTTCCCATTAACCAGATCAGGTTCAGGTTCAGGTCCACGGGGTGAGATCAGAATGAGGCACAACTCTTTTTTTCTTTTTTCTCTTTTTATAATCTTATTTATTTATTTATTCTTAGGTTATACTACGTTTAAATTAATTTAATTTTCAGAAAAAAAATTATTTTCACCGATTTTCTTATATTAATAATTAATCAATTTATTTTAATTTAATAATTAAATATATATTTAAATTAATTTATTTTATATTTCAAATAACTGATAATTATTATAAAACCAACTTCTAATTAAACTTTTATTCAAGAAAGTTTAAAAATTAATCAATTTATTTTTTAAATTTTTATAATCTAATTAATAATAAATTAATTTAAAATTTTAATAGAAATATCATTAAAATAATTTTAAAAATAAAGAATTTACAATTAATTATAAATATGTAAATTACATACATACATACATACATACATACATATATATATATATATATATATATATATATTAGGTTTGTTTTAATTTTTTTTAGTTTGTTTTAGGAATAAAAACTAAAACCAATTGATTTTTATAAAATAAAATAAAATTTAATTGATTTTATTTGGTCTTTAATTTTTTAATTTATCAGTTTCTTTCGATTAATAACTTCCAATCTAAAATATTGTAACAACATAAACAATTCTATCTTTGGTCTGATCTATGGAATTTTCTCTTTTTTTTTCTCAGTTATTTAGTTTTCCTTCTGTTCAGTTTATATTTATAATTTATAATGTAGAGTCTGTACTTTCATTTCTATCAGTTTTTTTTTTTTTATTCTGGTTTGGGCTAAGGTGGAAGATTAGAGGGAGTTTGTCTCTTTTGAATGTGAGACTTTAGTGGCTGAAATGGACAGTGGGTGGGGACAACAATTCTTTAAAGAGAATGGTGGGCCTGCTGCTGAGCCCAAATTCCCATTTGAGAATGAGATGCAGTTTGGTTGCAGAAGCTAGCTGGGATAACACTAGTTATAAAGGTAATCCTCTAAAGAATTAGATGGGACACCACTTTATATTCAGATCAATGTAACATTCTTTTTTTTTTGTTATCTCTTGTGTTATTACTTTTATTTTAATAAAATCTCAATTTAATTCTCTAAAAATTAGGTCGATATTACTTTAATTCTTTAAAGAATATTGACATTAATTTAATTCTTAAATTATGAAATGTGATATCATTTTGATTTTTTTAAAAAAATTAATATCAATTTAGTCTGTCAACCATAAAAAAAGTCATTAATTTAGTTGTTTAATTATATAAAATTGACATTAATTTAATTCCTATCAATATATAAAAAGATAATTTTGATGTCACATTTTATGATTTAAAAATTAAATTAATATTGATATTTTTTAAAGGATTAAAGTGATGTTGATATAATTTTTAAAGAATCAAATTAAAATTTTATTTCAATTTTTTTTCGTTAGCCAAATATATTACATTATTTAAATGTAATACTAATCTAATTCAAAGTATTGTGCTGTCCCTTCCAAAAAGGATATTTTTATTGATGTGTTATATAGAGTAGCAACTCAATTGATATATTTTTTTTTTGGATTTGTTATTAGCATATGATCTCATTTGTTATATCTATAATATTGTAATAAATAATTTAGTATTGTAACTTTGAAGAGGACAGAGAATTTAATGATTACGCCAATCTCAAAAGCAAAATAAGTTCTTTTATTTGAAAGATTATTGTTTAATTAATTAATTTTTAAAAAATGTTACAATTATAATTATATAAAGAGTAAAATATAAGTGGTACTGCTAATTAGAAAAATCAAAAGAAATTTTTTTAAGATATTATTCTGTTATTAAATTTATTGTATTCATGTTTTATTAAACTTTTTCCTAATCAACAAAGGTTTGGCTTTTGTTTGTATTTTTGTCAATAAATTTCTCTAAAAATAATTTTGTCAATCGATATGAAATCTTCAATATCAATATACTTGAATTAATTATTTTATTATTTTAAGACTTCACGTTTTCTAGTAAAATAATCCACCAATTACCCATTTTTTTAACATCATAAAACTTATATACACTAATTAATTAGTTTCTCAAATTGTCGGCAGTAAATGCTTTCTCTAGCTAGGATTAGGAGTGAGCTTTCAAATCTCATTCATAATTAAACTTACCTCAAAAAAAAAAAGATAGAGAAAAAAGTCATGGCACGTGACTAGAAGAATCTTAGCAAAATAATCAATAACCAAATTTTTTATGGCACGTGATACAGGATTCTCACTTCTGAGCGCTGCCTAACCCCCGTTTCTTATGTCACGTGAGAAATTTCAAATATCTCAACCTTCGAAAATTTTCGATGTCTTTCCGACAAGATGCTTCAGACATCATGAATCGGAGACCACAAACTTTCACCATTCTTCACACATTTATCCTTTTAATAATATTGCTTGAGATAACGTCCAATCAAGAAAGAAAAAATATTGCTCAAATATCCTCTGCTTCAAAGAATATTTAAAATTATAAATTAAAAAATATAAATAAATAAATCTTATCATTATATATCATAATTTTATTCATCAATTTAATATACTTACAAAATTAAAATAATATATCACAAATATTTATTATTTAAATTATATAAATTTTTTGTAATAAGTAATTCACATAAATACTTATTATTTGAATAATATAAATTTTTTAAATAATTTTTATTATTGTGAACTCATTTATTAAAAAAAATTATTATAAAATAATAAAAAAATATAAATCCTCATATTATTTTAAAGAAATAGAGAAATTTATAAATGTGTAAAATATTAAAAAAAAACAAAAATTTGTAAGTATTGCTAGTACTCACAAAAATACAATCCCTATTATTGTAGCCCTTATTTATTAAATAGGTATTTATCTCCTGTCACACACCGCAAATAATATCCTCATATAGACAAATCACCCAAGTAAGGCTGGGAAGCCAAAAGCAATCCAAAAGTGAGCTAGATCTAGCAGAAATGTTGATAATTAAAAATCTTGTATTAGACATAAAGAACATTAATTGAACTTTCCTCAAAATTATTCGATTGCCAAATACAACTCAAGTCAACCATAAACTGGCTAGATTGGAGGTCAAATGAGGCAAAACAAAACAACTACAACAAGAACAAGAGACTGGGGCCAAAGAAAGAGGCCGTATGATCTTTTCTAGAAGATGTCACACAAATGAAGAATTACAATAAAATGGCTGTAATAGGAACTCAACATGGTAGAAAGTTCCACAAGGAAGAAAATTTCACAATAGGAGAATAATAGCAGACAAGAATTAATAAATGCTCCTCCTACAAAGTCCTAAGAGAGAAAACAATTTAATCTTCATGAAGGTTTCAATGTTCACAAGCTGCAGAAGCATCGAAATATTTCTGAATTTTTTTTCCCAAGTATATATATCTGACACATTTTTAAAATCTCGTGGAATTTTTGCTATAGAACAAGTTTAGAGTTGCATAACAACCAGGAAAAATTCAATCCATACATAGCAGCAGAAAAAACAACTTTGTGCAAACAACAGGATCAACAAAACAAGATACATGCATGCACCACAAAAAAATAAACAAGGCAACAAGATGAAATTAATGAAGACAAGTGGAAACGCGATAATTAATGTTAAGTGTTGTTCGGAAAATCACATGCCTAAGTCATTAGAAAAGAAAAAGGAAAAAAAAAACCGTTCTTCATTATGAGACAAAAATCCGTATAATAAAAAGTAATTGTTGATAAAATCACAAAACTTTTTTTACGCCATCTCATAAACCAAGGTGAATTTCACACTCATTTTTTAGAGAAATTACTGTATGTTTTAAAGTGTTACATTGGATTATACTCTATTCATTTATATTTTGACATCTCAACATTAAATGATTAAAAAACACATTATTTTGCTAAATATTTGTTTTTTAATCATGAAATATTAATATATAAAATAAATGGATGAAATACAATCTAATATAGTGCTCTAAAAACATGCAATAATTTCTTTAATTCTCACAGGTACATGCCTATTTTGGGTTCACATCCTTTTGAGTTTACACCAATTTGCTCTATAACCCTTCTATTTCAGGAGTAACTTAAGTTGACCTTGCCAACTAAAGCAACTTAAGTAGTCACCAAGAATAAAATCTAATTAAATCCCAAATTAATTTGAATATGAGCCAAAAATATCCCAACAATTTGCACCTTGGCGGGTATTTTGCATGCCACCTTCACAAATAATTACAATTCTACCTTCATTCAAATCTATTACTCTTCATGAATGTCATGAAGATTCCTGTTTATCAATGCCACAAAAATAAATTCATTATTTGGAAATTCATTGTTTTCCATGAAGATATGAAATCTTCCTTATCAACATTACATTGGAGATTCGAAATTCATTTGTTTTAAGATTTAATGTTTTCTAATAAAATATTCCACTCAAATTTACATTTTGCTTTTACATCCCATAACTTATAAATTAACTGGTTTCATAAAGAAAATTGTTAGATAACCAGAATTATTTTGACATAATGTTTCACAAATGAATTGATATATTTATTAACTATTGGATGAATGTGTGATTTCTATCATTTTGTTCTATCCAACAATCACCCATGAATTTAGGTGAATTCTGAATGAATTATGTCATATTTTCTAATTATGTACCACCACTCTTTCATAAATTATTGACCGTAAATGTTTTTTCTAGTTGGGTTTAGGAATGAGATTCAAGAATTTCATCTATAATTAAACTTAATGTAAGCCAAAAAAAGAAATCCTGAAATCAGTTTTCTTGGCACATGACTAGAATCTTAACAATTTTTTATTGTAAGTATTAGAAATTTGAGCACGACTTAACTTAATAATCTTTTTATTTCTTAAAGAGTATTTGGTTTGTTTTTTATTTTTATTTTTAATTAATATATTTTCATTAATAATTACAAAAATATCATATTAATTTTATCATGTCTTTCATAAAATTTTAAAAATAAAAAATAAAATAAAAACAAAATAATATTTTTATAATTATTAATGAAAACAACTCATTAAACAAACCAAACAATCCCTTTTTCAATCTGCTTTTTCAACTTGACCATGTTAGTTGCGTGCTTTTGACTTGGACCCCTGTGGTTTCCACAGACCAGTCTCCTAAGACTGCCTCTCTCTCTCTCTCTCTCTCTCTCTGAAATGTCAACCTGCGGTTTCTTCTAGCTAACCCCGTTGACCACATCCAATCCCACCGATAAAAACACCCACATCCACATGCATTTCTCAACACTCTCACACACACTGCAAATTGCAAAAAACCGAACCAAACCCAGCACAGAAAGAGAAAGCGAAAAGCTAGCATTCAGATCAGGTTAACAAGCTTGTTATAGATCCTATGACGAGTTCTGGGTGGCGCAGTGAAGCCCCAAAGATAGTTCAAATCGAAACCCGGTACGTGGAAACCGACGCCTTAAACTTCAAAGCCGTGGTTCAGAGCCTCACAGGGAAGAATGCGTCCACGGCTTGGGTAGGAAATGCTGGCTCATCCGTCGCGGCAGGTTCAGAGATAAAAGGAGGAATTGCAATTGATGGTGTCACCGCGAAGCCAGAAGAAGTTGCCACCAATGATCGTATGAAGAATAATCTTGTATCTTCCATGGTACTGATGAACATGTCCTTCAAAGACTTGGATAGAATGCTCTCTGAGTAGCCTCCCATGGAGGAGCTACTCTTTTTGTAGGCTACATCATTCTTTTAGCCATTTTTAGTTTCTCCTTTTCGAATTTCTCTATTTTGTGCCGTAAGTAGGGATTGGCGAATATTGTGTTTACTAGTTTGTCGACAATGTAAGGGCACGTTAAGTTGCAGAAAAGTTGAGATTTTCTGCAGCTAAACTTGCCCTAAATGCATTGCTTGTTCATTGCAGTTCTTTTCCATAAATCGGAATCAATTGTAGAAGAAAAAACAAGATTTCTTTCGATTATTTTAACTACTAGATTTTTATTTTTGCAAGATCAATATGAAGGGTAAATGTTGAAGATGGACACGTCAGAATTTGCTATATGCTGCAGAAGTTTTATTGATTGTGGGCTGAAGAATTAGGAGTATTTGTTCCCTCTATGAAAAGGGGACCTTGTATGTTTTAAATCTTTTAAAATAAAAAAATTAAAAATGTTTACAAAAATTAATAAGTTAAAAATACTCATTTCATTCCTTTTCTTTTTATAGAACTTTCAAATTAAAGAAGGCTAATGATAAACATTTTTCTTTTTTTATTTTTCTAATCCCCATCTAAACATAGCATAAGAGGCTAAGCTTATGACTCAGAAACAATAAAAGAATTTGACTTTCTAATCTGTGAATATTGTGAGGTTTGCACTTAAAAACCGAGTTATTTTTTGCAGTTAAAGTAGTACTTTCATTGTAATACGAAAACTAAAATGCCTGAAGATGCCTCTTTATCATATTCATTACTTGCATCCCTGAAATTGACAACCTTACTTTCAGGGGCGGAACTAGTTTAATAGAATTGAGGAGCCAAAATATAAATCTGGTATCCAACCAAGTTTTAATTTACACTTCCACTTTGTCTCATATCTAATGGACACCAGAACCCATTTATCGACACCAGAACATATCTAATGGACATCAAGTCTTAAAGGTTCCTATGTCTCTTGGGAGGGATAAATTAGTTTGGTACTATGATTCTTCCGGACAGTATAGTCTCAAACCTAGTTGTTCTTGGCGTATAGGCTTTTTCTCTTTGACATTGTGCATAACATTCAGAAGTTTGCAACCACCATTACATTGCATAAAGATTGGAAGGGTGTTTGAAAGCTCAAGTAGCTCTTAAGTTTGTAACTTGACATAGCATGCTCTAGTTCTTGATGATCCTAAGGATGTACAGTGTGAGAATGATCCAAAATGGAGGATAAGGAGGGGTTAAGGTTTTATTTTAAATCAAATATGAAGAAATAGCTCTCATTCCCCATGCTTTTCCCTCCTTTCTTTACTTAAACATTCAAACAAGGACAATAACTCCTCATCAATTTCCCTTTCTTCCCATTCCTCTCCTTTCCATCCCTTGTCACCCCTTTCCCCTTATTCAAGAATATCCAAACATAACAATTTGGGTGTTATCTCCTTTGAGTATCAACCGTAAAACATCTTTCATAAAATTTATCATTCACGATGATAATTACACTTAAATATTCAGGTTCATGAAGACATAACTCTCACAATTAAAAATGTATCTGATGATGCGGAAGATAAAGAAGCCATAACTATTTATTTGTGGTCACAAGTAAATTGATTTTCTTCCCTTGGCATCTTTGTATATTAAGTAAAACTTTCTGATTTTTTTTTTTTTTTGAGAATCTGAGCACATAACATTAATGGGCACAGAGAGTACCAATTCTCTCCCTTGATCCCTCTGTATGCTATTCCTTTGTGATGATGGTTTTTTTTTATTTTATAACATCTGAGTATATAACCTTAATTAATGGCCTTAATAGGCAAAGAGATGATCAATTTAACCATATCTCTACCTTTAATATCATACGCCCATCAAGTAATCAAATGAATAATTGAGATATGTTATTTTATTAAATTTGACTTAATTTATTTCAATATTATCTTCATACGTAGTTGGATAAACTAAACATTATCTCCAACTAAACCAAAATATTAGAAAAACAATACTAGCTAATATCCCATTATACAATTATGGGTTAAATTTTCAAAGGAATTGCAACAAAGGCATCCGCAATTCCGCATGATCGTGCTCAAGACCTTGTTGCCATGCCCAGGTGGCGAATTTGGAAGTACAGAAATGAAAAGCTCTTTACTCGCTTGACTTGGATTCCAGCACAAGTGGTTAAAAAAGCAGTATGCCACAATTGGAAGTTAATATCAATCAATATATTATATAATATATAAAAAGAAGGTTTTAATTGGCAGAATTCTGACAAGCGACATACAATAAAATATATCTTTTTCTTATTTTCTTGACATATGAAACTTAATCAGATAACACTCCCTACAAATATTCAATTTAATATTTTATATTTAATATTTTATTAATAAAATTATTATTGTATATTTAAATTAATGTATTTATATATAAAATTAAAAAATAGCTACTAATTTAAGACCTTAACTATCAACCACTATTATTTGAAATTTGATAATTAATAATGAACAAAAAATTTGAATCATAACTTAATATGTTTCATGGTAACCGTTATATAATAGTTGTATGATTAAATAAAATAATTAATCATATATATTTATCATAAATCAAAACATAAATTTTTATCCTAATCCAAGAAGAATATATATGACCATTGGGATTTTAAACTATCAATTCAAAATAATATTTTTAATATTGCATTAAAGTGTTAATAGAAATTAATATATAATATATACAATAAATATTTCAAATTTTTATTTGATGCCATTATTATTAGTATTTTAAATATTTGATTGACTGACCCATTTTATAAAATAATTTTATATTAATTTATTCTATTTAAAGTAACCAATTAAATATTATTTTTTATTTTAAAAATCATGATAAATGATTGATTAAAATTCAAATTTGAAATTATAGTCAATTCTAAATGTTTCCTTAAATTTGTTAAAATTTTCAGCATTTAAAATACTCAGAGAAATATTCAACTCCTAAAAAAAGTTGATATCTCTATTGAAATAATTTAAAGTAGCGATCCCTCCCTACATCAGCTATGTGAGGGGTTTTGAGGTTCGATATGACGAGGACATCATCAACCGGGCGTTCAATATTGTCTCGACCTTTGTGGCTGACGATGGGTACACCTGTCTGATAAGTTCCACAAGAGGTCTTGAGGGTACTATGCGTTCCTGAGGCTCATTGGATTTTGGACACTAGGTAGCAGCTTAAATTCATTAGAAAGGTCGACATGCTGCCAATTCCTAAGGTCTAGTGCACATTTATCTAGTCTCGGCTCGTCCCCTACTCCAACACCTCAGAGGTCACTGCAATGAGAGCAGTATTAGTCTACTGCATTATGATGAGGATGTCCATAGATGTTGGCCAATTGATCTGTGGCAACATATATAGAACATCACAGGAGACATCTAGTAGTTTGGGATTTCCAAACCTTATCACTGATCCGTGCATCCTTGAGCTAGGACCCACATCTCAGTCGATGAGTGGCACCTCCTCTCTATAGCAGCCATACAGTATATCATTCTGAATTAGCAGAGCATAGCAGGCATATTGCATGGTATGGCCCACCACTTGTAAGCATGGGTACCTCCCAGAGAAGAGCGATTTGGTGCACCAAGTGATGGTGGTTGATAGTCATAGAGGACCTGCTTAGGAGGCGGGAAGTGTAGATGTACCAGCGCAAGAGGCTAGAGATACTAAAGAAGGAAAAAAGGATGCTCCCAACTTTTACATCTGATTTGAGTTTTTAATGCTTATGCTTTAGAGACTTGTTATTTGCATTGCTTTAGTTTGTTCTCTTTTGTTATTGTAACTATTCTTTTAGAGAGTTGTGTTATTGTATTTTGTAGTTGCATGGTATTGTCCACCACTTGCAAGCATGGGGTACCTCCCAGAAAAGAGCGATTTGGTGCATCAAGTCATGGTGGTTGATTGTCATAGAGGACCTGCTTAGGAGACAGGAGATACAGATGTATCGGTGCAGGAGGCTAGAGATACTAAAGAAGGAGAAAAGGATGCTTTCAACTTTTACACCTAATTTGAGTTTTCAGTGCTTATGCTTTAGAAACTTGTTATTCCCATTGCTTTAGTTTGTTCTCTTTTGTTATTATAACTATTCTTTTAGAGAGTTGTGTAATTGTATTTTGTAGTTGTGACTATTAAATACTTTTGTACTCTTCCCCTGTTTATTTTAATTGCACCATTTATTTTGCACTCTTTGGTTAATTGTTTGTGTCATTTGTTATTGTGATATGGTCAATGAGTGAGAGTGAAGAGACACTTGTAATTTTAATCATGTTCTATGGACCGAATCAGACCAGTTGGTTTGATCGGAAAACCCGTGAACGAAGGTTGAGACTTTAGACCGTTTTTTGTATAAACCTGCTTTGACCTACTTGACCCAAATGACTCGCTCGGTCCAACTGCTCAACTTGCCTGGTTCAACTGTCCTGACCCGTTTGACCTGTCCAGTTGACCCGGCCTTAATATATTTCATTATAAAGTTTTTTTTAAATTTTTAACACTTTTTTTCTTTGTTTTTTGCTGATAAAATAAGTAAGGAATAAGTGAACTTGAACATATAATTATTGGATTTATGTTGTTCTTTAAAAATATTTACAAAATGACTTAATTTATACTATTTGTTAGTTAAAAATATGTTTAACTATTATATTGGACTATAATGTTCAATTATGTATTCTTTTAAATATTACAATTAAATTATGTTATATTAAAAATATAAAATACTTTTTTTATAGAGTAAGTTTTTTTAATTTATTTTTTCTTTATTCGGGTTTTCCAGTTCGACCACTTACAATTATATTGACGTCCGGTTTGAGTTATACAACTATGATTTTGACAATTATTCAAATTGTGCATTTTTGATGAATGGATAAGTTGTTTAGTGAAAATTTTGAGTTGAGCTATGAAGGACAAGTTAAGATCCTTTTGATTAATATCATTCATTAAATTGGATGATATCATAGTGATTGATGAGGTTTTTGAGCTTAAGCTTATTCAACAGGTGAGATGAGGATTGAAAAACAAGGGATGAGGCCAATTTTTAAGAAAAACACCTTGCTTGAATTGTAGCCTCAACGCTTAAGCGCTGGCCCCCTACGTGTTTTAATAGTTTCAAGTCGCAGTGCTTAAACGCTTACTTTTCCAGCATTTGAGCGTTGTTTATACTGAAAGAAAGAAATTTGTCAATAATTCAACGCTTAAGTGCCCATTTGGCCAGCACTTCCTCTTTCACCTAACTTTTGTTTAAAATCACACATCTCTCACCCAACTATTTCCATTCTTTGCACAATTATTTCCCTTGGTATAGTTTTGTTTTGCCATTATTCTGCAAGAACATGGATTCAAAGAACATGCCTTTGGGAGATGTCCATCAAGACATTGTGCGATGTGTTGACAAGGGAGAAAGTGTTTTCCCTGAAAACTGGTTGGACAATGTTCTCGAAAATGCAGATCAGGACTATCTAACTTTTCTGAAGAACTTGAAAAGTTTTAAAGATGAAGAAAAAGAGTGGAAGCTTTAAGGTCAATGGGAAAGAGAAAAAAGAACCAAGGAAAGAAAAGAAATATTAATCAAAGGAGAGTCCTCCAAAGGCAAAAAACTAGGGGAGTCCTCTCTTATCTCATAAATTCCCTTATTTTCATGCTTTGTTCTTGTGTTTTGTATGTTTGTGTTTTATCTTTCACTTTGGTTTGTTTTCATTTATGTTTGTTTTAGTGAATAATTGGCTTCATCTTAGGGTTAGATTGATTGTCTATGATGTTTCATTCTTTGTGTGCACATTTCACAAAGTGAATTGTATGATTTTGTTTTTATAATTAGTTAGGCTGTATTAGTTGACTTGTAAGTCTATGCATTTTTAAAATTGATTTCATGTTTTTGACGAGCTAACTATTTCTAAGTTCTTTAATTTTAGATTAGTGTGTACTAACTTGTTGAAACCTCATCAGAGTTGACATGGAAGAAATTCATTTTTTGTTTGTTATTGATTTCTTAGTCTCATTTTACCACATCACTACTAGTGTTAACCCCTCTAGTTTCATATTTGTATAAATACATTAAAAAAAAAAGAGAGAGAGAAGGGAAAGCTTGTGTTGGAGGAGTGACAGAGAGTGATATATGGTTAGGCACACGATTGTGTCTCTTTCACTAAATCATTCTCATTTAAGCCTAAAGCTCAACAAAAATTTGTGTTGTATTGAATAAATTTACTAGATTGATTGTATCTAGGGAGGGGAGAAACCAAAGTCGATAATTTATGATGAAGTAAATCATTCTCATCTTGTTGTTTATGCACTTTTCTCTAATTAGAGTTCCTTTCTATTGTGTTGTATTTGTGATATAACAAAATCTCTTTTCTTTGTGCATGCTTGTAACTTCTAATACACTGACTTCAATTATAATTACTTCATCATACTTTCATCCTTTGTCCATTGTGCTTAAACTTGTATGAAAGCATTGTATACATTATCAATTAAAACCTTGGTAGTATTCATTATCAATTATAACTTTGGTAGATGAAGCCTTGTTTCTTGCATTTGGGGGCATTTTCAGTGTGTGTTTTTTCATCTTTACCTTGAGGACAAGCAAGAACTCAGGTTTATGGGAGTGATAATTCCAAGAATTCTTGGAATTACTCCTTTTCTTTTTGTTGTCAAAATGAAGCTTGTTCTTCAAGTAATTAGATGTTTATTTACTAATAAATAGCAGTAATCTTTTCATTAATAATTGTACATGGGGGAGAGGAATTGCCAAAGGGAGAAAATATAAGGTTCTATGCTTAGAGGAATGACAGTGTTCTTCCCAAATTTGGAAGTTGATAGATTAGAGACTTGAAGATTGAGGAATCAACTCTAACCTTGAAGGCCCATCAACTATAAATTATGGCTTCATCTTTAGTCTTTCTTTCTTTTTTCTTTATGAGTAGCTAAACCCTTTTAACTAGGGGAAGATGTAACTTATTAAGTGATTATCTCTGTTCTTAATGCATTTATGAATTAGCTACTCATAAATAGAATTGATGTTCATGCATTAGTTGGAAGATTGAGTATGATTTTTCCTTTATTAGATAATCACCATGTTTAGGCAAGAATCTAGGAATAGATGTTGCTAATCATGTGGTTTTGTTAAGGATTCCTTGGTAGGTGAAGCCTTGTTTCTTGCATTTAGGGGTATTTTTAGTGTGTGTTTTTCCATCTTTACCTTGAGGTCAAGCAAGAAGAACTCAGGTTTAGGGGAGTGATAATTCCAAGAATTCTTGGAATTAGGAATTATAATTCTTATAATTCTTGGAATTACTCCTTTTCTGTTTGTTGCCAAAATGAAGCTTGTTCTTCAAGTAATTAGATGTTTATTTGCTAATAATTAGCAGTGCTCTTTTCATTAATAATTGTACATGGGGGAGAGGAATAGCCAAAGGGAGAAAATATAAGGTTCTATGCTTAGAGGAATGACGGTTTTCTTCCCAAATTTGGAAGTTGATGGATTAGAGACTTGAAGATTGAGGAATCAACTCTACCCATGAAGGCCCATCAACTATAAATCATGGCTTCATCTTTAGTCTTTCTTTCTTTTTTCTTTATGAGTAGCTAAACCCTTTTAACTAGGGGAAGATGTAACTTATTAAGTGATTATCTCTGTTCTTAATGCATTTATGAATTAGCTACTCATAAATAGAATTGATGTTCATGCATTAGTTAGAAGATTGAGTATGATTTTTGCTTTATGATATAATCACCATGTTTAGGCAAGAATCTAGGAATAGATGTTGCTAATCATGTGGTTTTGTTAAGGATTCCATAAGG
This sequence comes from Castanospermum australe, assembly GCA_019955255.1. Lineage (NCBI taxonomy): Eukaryota > Viridiplantae > Streptophyta > Magnoliopsida > Fabales > Fabaceae > Castanospermum > Castanospermum australe. The sequence continues at coordinate 731,159 of NSJW01000606.1, read as the reverse complement.
CGTTCTTCAGTTAGGATAATCTTAATTGGTTAGAAGGGGATTAACAAGTCAAGAACTTGGATGTTAATTAATTCTTGAGAATTCAACCATCAAAAAGTAAATTAGAACTTCATAAGCTTTAGAAGTCTAGATGTTCAATGAAAACGTCAAGTGAAATCGGACCTTAGTTTTGTTTCAATTGTGTTTTTAACAATTGTTATAGTTAATAGCTTACTCATTTCGATTTATTAATTGCTGCCTTTAATTGTCTAGATAGTATTAATTTTTGGTGAATTGATAATTGGCAATTAAAATTCCCTGTGGGAAAGATACTCACTTATTATTTTATTACTTTTGCAATTCGATGCAGTTATCGGATAGTCAACAATGAGCATATAGGAAATATTCACTCTTCTTTGAAGGAGTTTTTCATCATATTTTCTGTAAAACTAATAAGTTTGGAAAGGTTATGGTTGAAGAAAACTACTCAATATGGAGAGGCATCAAAGAATACTCAAAATAGTGAAAATTTTCAGTTTCAGCTAAGGACTAGATGTAGGTTGGAACATTGGAGCTAAACCAATATATATCTTCTAAATTATCTTACTTGAATGCATGTTATTTATCTACTGCATGATTTTCTTTTAAAATATCTACTGTATGATTCATTGCATATTTATCTCATCTCTGCACCAATTTTCTGATCAAAGTTCTTTATGCAGAAACTTCTATTTTGGCTGGAAAGTTCTCTTTTACCAAGTCCTAAGGAACCTCTAGAAAGTTCTATGTAACATATCTAGATATTGTAAATGAGGTGGGGAGGTTATCTCATCCTCACTATACATTTAGCATAATCTTCACAATCCATTGAGGCAATGGAACATTTGTATCTAGGAGAAGCCTACTATTTGTATGGCATAGTGAGATAGTAGGTTCTCAAGCATTCTTGTACTAAGCCTTCATTAGTAATAGGAGAAAAATTCCTTTATCCTCTTGCACTATTTTGCTTCTCCTAGTCACTTTTTCCTACTTGAGTGAGTGAGGTTGACTTGATTTTGCTTAAGAGGTTAAAAAAGTCCAAATGCTGGCACGATTGAGTTGCTTAAGAGATAATGGGTTCTCAAGCATTCTTGTACCCAACCTTCATTAGTAATAGAAAAAAGCATTCCTTTATCCACTTGCACTATTTTGCTTCTCCTAGTCACTTTTTTCTACTTGAGTGAGTGGAGTGCGTCCAAAGCACAGTTCTCACCTCCTTACATATAGAATATTTAGATATTCCTTCCTGTAAAGATATTTCTACAGAAACTTCTATTTGGGCTAAACTAGATTCAACCCCTATTCTCAAGTCTCTTCTTTTACCAAACAAGTTCTAAGAAATGTCTAGAAAGTTCTATGTACATATTTAGATAATATAGACATCCAATGAATTAATGGCATAATCTCCAAACATTTATATACAGTAGAAGCCTACCATTTGTATGGCATAGTGAGATAGTAGGTTCTTAAGCATTCCTTCAATCACTTCTTGCACTATCTTGCTTCTCTTAGTCACTTCTTCCTACTTGAGTAAGTGAAGCTGATTTAATCTCAAGAGGTTGAGAAAGTCAAATGCTGGCACGATTGAGTTAGAGTGTGTGGAGTGTGTCCAAGGCATAGTTCCCACCTCCTTACATGTAAAATATTTAGATATTCCTTCCTATAAAGTTATTTACGCACAAACTTCTATGTAGGCTAGATTCTCAAGTCTCTTCTAAACCCCCATTCTCAAGTTTCTTTTTTAACTAAACACTTAGGTCATAAGGAACTTCTAGAAAGCCCTATGTATATATTTAGATATTATAGAATCTCATTTGGCATAATCTCTACCATTGAGGCAATGGAACATTTATATATAGTAGAAGCCTATCATTTGTATGGCATAGTGAGCTAGTAGGTTATCAAGCATTCTTGTACCAAGCCTTCATCAGTAATAAAAGAAGCATTTCTTCAAGAAGAAGTTGAGAAAGTCCTTTAAGAAGTATTTCTTCAACTACTTCTTGCACATCTTGCTTGTCCTAGTCAATTCTTCCTACTTGAGTGAGTAAGGCTGATTTGATCTCAAAAGGTTGAGAAAGTCCAAGCGCACAATTGAGTTGAAATGTGTCCAAGTCCATGACCATTCTCACCTCCTTACATGTAAAATATCTAAGGGTATGTATATAAAATTTTCTAGGACATTCCAGAAAGTTCTAGATTCCTTTCTTAGGCAACATGTCATCTTTGCATAAAATTAACCTTCGTGAACGTCCAAGAATAGCGTGGCATGACATATGGTTTAGGGAGGTCAAGGTGGATTAGGATTAACCTTTAGGGGTAAAGGCTAGGTTTAGATTAAGGCTTACTGATTAATGGTTAGGGTTCCAGATTTAAGGTATAAAAGGTTGTATACTACTTAGATTGTATACTATTCAGGGAGTTTAGGATTGGGGTTTAAAGATCAATATGGTCTAGGATTTAGCTTAGTGGTTGGGGTTTAAGGCTAAGGCTTACTCTTTGATGGTTAAGGGTTTGAGGGTTTAGGTCTTATGGCTTAGGTTGATGGTTTAGGTTAGAGGGTTAAGACATTAAGGGTAAAGGAGTTTAAAGCTTATTGTTTTTGGGGCTTTGGGTTTAACATTAAGGGTTAGAGTGTGGGGATTAAGGGATTTAAGCTTGGGGTAGGAGTTTACAATTTGGGATTTTGGTTAAGGTGGTTTAGGATGTTGTTAAGGTTTAAGGTTAAAGGGTTAGGTGTTTTAGGTTTATGATTTAGGTCTTATGTTGTGTGGCTTAGGTTGATGATTTTGGAGGTTTAGGTTAGGGTTTGGGTTAATAGTTAGGATTTAGAATAAGAGGGTTTATGTGCTTAAGGGTTTGAGGGTTTAGGTCTTATGGCTTAGGTCGATGGTTTAGGTTAGAGGGATTAAGACATTAAGGGTAAAGGAGTTTAAAGCTTATTATTTTTGGGGCTTTGGGTTTAACATTAAGGGTTAGAGTGTGGGGATTAAGGGATTTAAGCTTGGGGTAGGAGTTTACAATTTGGGATTTTGGTTAAGGTGGTTTAGGATGTTGTTAAGGTTTAAGGTTAAAGGGTTAGGTGTTTTAGGTTTATGATTTAGCTCTTATGTTGTGTGGCTTAGGTTGATGATTTTGGAGGTTTATGTTGGGGTTTGGGTTAATAGTTAGGATTTAGAATAGGAGGGTTTATGTGCTTAGAACATTATTCTATTTAGGTTAGGCTTAGTGTTTATTATTAGGCTTGGATTTTTGGTCAAGGTGGTTTAAGATGTTGTTAAGGTTTTGGGTTAAGAGATTACGTATCTTAGGTTTTTGATTTAGGTCTTACATTGTGTGGCTTAGGTTGATGATGATTTAAGAGGTTTGGGATAATAGTTAGGATTTAGATTCAATTTACGAGTTTAGAAACACTACTTAGGTTGTAGGCTTAGTGTTAAGGTTTTAGGTTTACGTGTTCTGGGCTTTAGGGCTTTTTATGTTTAAGATTTATTCGTGAGATTTAGGATTAGGATTTAGAAGCCAAGGTAGTTTTAGGATTTGGCCTAGTGATTAGGGTTTTGGATTAAGGCCTACTAAGGGGCTTTCAAGTTTAAGTTGTATGGATTGGGCTTTTATGATTTAGGTTTTAGGTTGATGGTTTAAGGGGTTTTAATTTGGGTTAGAGGTTGGGTTCGTGATGGTTTAACATTGAGGGATTAGAGTTTAAGGCAATGTTCTGAAAACCGGACCGGACCGGCCGTTTCGGCCGGTCGGACCGGGAACCGGTTCCCTAACCGTCCGGGTCATCTTCCAAAACCGTGGCGGTCAAAAACTGGTGAACCGATCTCAAACCAGGCAAACCGGCGCCGGTCTGTACGGTTGCCCGGTTTTGCTCTTTTTTTTTTTTTGAATATTCACGTCAAAACGACGTCGTTTTAATATATATTTTTCAAAAAAAAAAAATGGGACGAACGTCGTTTTCGATTTGAATGAAAACCGAAACGTTCGCCCTCGCTGCGGAAAGCCGGAAACCCTCGCCTCGCTGCTCCGCATCGTCTCGCCGTTCGGTCGTCTCTCACCGAAACCCTCGCTGGCTCGCTGCGGAAGCGGAAGCCAAAACCCGCGTGCGTCCGTCTGCGTCGGTGCGTTCGTCTGCGTCGGTGCATCCTCGACTCCGGTTTCTTATCGTTAGAAACCCTCGCTATCGCAGATCCTCGAGGTATACACAGATACACCTCTGCACATTTTTATTTTTATTTTATGAGATTTTTTCGTTTTTGTATCTGGAATCTGGATGCCGAGAATGGGGAAGATTGTGTGTTGATTTGATCTTGCAGATGATTTTGATTATTGTTTGTGCCGTGTACATTGTGTGGGTTGTAGCATTTTTGTTTCTATAATTGTTGTTTAGTTGCGCATGTAGTGTTTGATAAAATGCTTCAAAGACACTGCAACTAGAATTGCGAAATTGATGTTGACAGTTGGTAATTTTTAGGTTGGTTAACTTGGTTCAATATTAAATTTTGCCTACATGAAATGTCTTTTGTAAACGAAAAATTTCACTTATTTTTGCTGCAGGCCATTGAAGCCTAGCATTACTTCATTAGCTTTAGTATAAATCCTTAGACATCTGTAGAAATTTTTTTATATTCTTGCATCACAACAGTATGGAAAACCATTTTTTTAGGAATGAAGTCTAAGCTATTTATCCCCTCTTTATTCAGATATGAATAATTCTAATAATCAGACAAGAGAAGCAATAATGTTAACCAGCAATCCTCCTCAGGTTCTAGTCGTGGAAAAAGTGATCCAAGTATAGAAACATGTTAGTTTAGCTCTAAAAATAGAAAGTTAGTGTTACACATGTATGTTTTGTTTGACACAATATAAAGGAGGAGGGATTAATAGATGAAGCAACATCTTGCTGGGAAAACAAGGATAAATAACTTTGTGCAAAAAAAAAGTTACTCGTGATGTTAAATGCCAAATGTTAGCACATTTGGAACAAATAAAAAAAAATAAAAAATGATAAAGTGAGCTTTGGTGATGATTATGATGAAGTAGAGAAATAAGAAGAACAAGATATTACTCCTCCACCTCCACCAACAAGATGCAACGTATTGGAGATAAAGGCAAGAGAAAAGCAAGTGCTTCCCAACCAATTGGTAATTATGTTGTAGCAAGGACAACTCCAGGAGCCCAAGCAAGTTTAAAAAAGTGTTTTTGCTAGCAAAGAGGTTATACATAAGGTTAACTTAGGAATAGCTAGATGAATTGTTGATGCAGACATTCCATTCAATGCAATTCAATTCACCTTATTTTTCAAGCTGCATTGGATGGTGTTGCTGCTATTGGACCTGGTTTTAAAAGGTCCATCTTATGATGAAATGAGGGTTCACTTGTTAGGAGATCTTAAGAAGGAGTGTCAGCTACTTGTTGATAGTTATCGAAGCTCATGAAAAGAAACTAGTTGTACACTTATGGCTAATGATTTGGACTGATCAAAAGACAACGAACTCTAATCAATTTTTTGGTGTATTATCCTGCTGGTATGTCCATTTCTGAAATCTGTTGATGCTTCAGATATGATAAAAAATGCCACAACATTATTTAACTTGTTTGTTAATGTTATTGAATGGGTTGGGCCCTAGTAATGTTGTGCATGTAGTGACTGATAATGCAGCAATTATATGGCAGCTGGAGACTTATTCATGATAAGTATGAACATATTTTTTGATCTCCTTGTGCTGCCCATTGCATGAACCTCATTTTGAAAGATATTAGCAGCATGCCCCATGTAGCTAACCTTGCATCCAGTGCTTCAAAGATAACAATATTTGTTTACAATCATATGGTTTTTTGTCTTGGCTTAGAAAAAGGCCAGATTGAAAGGAAATTGTTCGTTCAGGAGCTACCTCGTTTTGCTATTGTTTTTATTACTTTAAAAGTATTTAAGAACACAAAGGAAGACTTGTAAGCTTTGGTTGTAAACAAGCACTTCACTGGACACAAGCTAGGAAGAAATGTTAGTGGGAAAGTTGTTGGTGATATTATCTTGGATAATAAGTTTTTGGCATGATTGCTTTACTGGTGAAGATTGTTGGCCCTTTTAATTAGATTATTAGAATGTAGATGCTGATGAAAAAGCCTTAATTGGGATATGTATATGAAGGTATGCAAAGAGCAAAAAATGCTATCAAGCATATATTTAAGAATTAGGAAAAACTTGTACAAGCCTTATACAGAAATCATTAAGGCTCGATAGGATAAGCACTTGCATCAGAATCTCCATATAGCATCTTACTTTTTAAATCCTGCTTTCTTTTATGATGAGAAATTCATTTGCATCAGAATCTCCATATAGCATCTTACTTTTTAAATCCTGCTTTCTTTTAGGGTTCATGAGAAACACTGGATCATAAGTTACTAACTTGTTTGATATTAAAAGCCTTTGCAAGTGATCATTAAAGCTATGAAGGAGATACAGGTGTATCGGGAATGCAAGGAAAGTTTTGATAGGCCAAATGCTTAGAAAGCAGCAAGGAGCTTCAATCGAGTAAGCAATTTTATTTTTATATGCTGATTTGTTTTAATATTTTGAAACCTATAATATATAATGATAGTTGATGTTGAGAATTATATTTATTTCTATATAGATCAATGGTGGACATTTTTTGGCACTAGTACTCATTTTAAAAAAGATAGCATATCGTATTCTTAGTCAAACAGCTTCTTCCTCAGGATGCGAACGAAATTGGAGTCTTTTTGAACAAATTCATACTAAAAGGAGGAAATAGGCTGAGCATCAAAGACTTAATGATCTTGTGTATGTCACTTACAACTTGCGTCTTAAATCCAGGTATATTAATAATTTAAGTATTAACACTTCTATATTAATGGCGTCGTTTATTATGTTTAAAACTTTAGGTTAGTAAGCTGAAAAATAATTATAATACTTTGTTTATTTGTTCTAGGTTGCATAAAAAAAAGGACTTATGATCCAATTGATTATGAAAGTATTGACAATGTTGACTTTTGGGTGATAGAAGGAAATCCCTGAACCAGAATTTGATAATGAAGAGATTGAAAATTTAATTATCAAGACAATGATATTCCTTCTTATCATGTTGTAAGTCTTATTCTTATAGTTCTATATAAAAGCATTGATATTATTGTATATAATTATATTATTATTAACTAAACTAAATTTTATTTCTTAGAAGGCAGAGAGAGATATTGATACTGAATTTGTATGGCTGAAGCAAGTCAGCAACAATGCAGCCTTCATTTAATGATGATCATGATGGTGGAGATGAACCAAGATTCTTTTTAATGAAAATTTCAACAACTTTAATGCTGATTATGATGATCCTGTATAATTTGTGAAATTTTTTATGATTACTTTTGATGGAATATTGTTGGATTTATGTTATTTATATGAATGTAATATTTTTTACTTTATGACATTTTTTTTTGTGTGATTAATGAATATAATATTTTTTTGATCTATGATATTATTTTTGTGTTTCAAATAATTTTATAATTAATTTTATTGTTTTTTTAATTTTTTTTTAGAATATAAATATTATATATATTATATATAAATATAAATATATATTTAATTATACTCCGGTTCGACCACGGTTCAATCACGGTTCGATTATTGAACCTTGAATCAGTACATCGACCGGTTCAATGACCAGTTCAGTTTTCAGAACCTTGGTTTAAAGTTTATAGTTAGGCTTTCAGTTTTATGGTTAATGTTTATGGTTTTTGTGGTTAGTGGTTTGCCGACTAGGGATTATGAGCTAGGTTTAGGAGTTAGCAATTGGTGTGTTAGCAACATTTGTAACAAATTTCCTAATACAAATTATATTTGCACATTTCACACTTGAAGGGTTCTCTCTTTTGAACTCTCTCTCCTCTCTACAACAAAACTGTTATGAAAGCAATAACAATGCACTCATATTAAGCCTTAGATATAATTCAAAATAAAAACCCCAAGTTAGAAAAGAACATATGCTTCTTATAGAAACATATTTTCTTAATCAAATATTGAAGATGAACAAAGAGAGAAGACATGTGCTTCAATCAAAATATTCATTCATAAGAAAACATGCAAAAAGAAACATCAAGCAAGAATACGTAGTGTCAAACCTTTTGTGAAAGAGATGAGGAAAAGACACACTTATCTTGCCAAAAGACAAAATCGGGCACATGTTTTGTTGAAGTTGTCACTTTAACTAGAAAATCAAGGAAAACAACATGAGCATAGTATTTTTCAGCTGCACACAAGCCATGTTTTTAATTGAAAATGATGAAAACTAATTCATATTCAAATAGTTGATGAGAAAGCTACTAGGAAAAGAACCCAAGTTTTACTTAATGCAAAGGAAACCATTTAGAAACACAGTCAACATATTAGTCCAAATTGCCCAAGAAAGATGCTGAAAAACGAAAAATAAAAATGGAGAATACTTTTATTATGAGCGATAAGAGTAACCTATCAGAAGATAAAGAATAACTATAGAATACATTAAAGAAATAAAAGTAATTAACAAGGACATGCAAAATTTCATAGGGAATAAACCACTGATACATAAACTAAGCAACGCATTTAGGCAATTTATCAAACAGTATCTAGACACCTTTGTTTTCTTAAAGCAAAAATGAATTTAATGAAAATAGAAAAACGAGAAAGAGATTATTCAGAAGGAATCTAAGAGACTGGTGTGTGAGAGGGGAGTGAAGCTAAAGTGGAATATCACAAGTAGAGAAGTAAAATATGGCAATACACATGCAAAGTATAATCATTTATAACTGCTTCTAAATTATTTTCATATTGGGTCAAAATAATCATATAAATCTAACTTCTAGCTCATGATTTCGAGTAGGATTTTACAAAAAAAATGCACCATCCTATCAACACTTCGATTGTTAGAAACCAAACAGTGTTTCTTGTCACTACTAAACTAATAAGTTAATATCGTTGGAAACCCCCCGTATAAATTATTATACTAACAGACATTCCAAATTCTACTAATGACCTAGAAAATACCAGAAAAATTAATCGAACACCAACAGAAGAAAGCCTAAGAGTGTGACAAGTGGAAACCAAGCTACTATAATGCAGAGAGCTCCCAAAAAATGCTCATGATTTCATACCTCAACTTCATTTGGAAATTGAGAAGAAAAGGCAATGTGCGAAGACTGTGGGTATAATTTTAAAAACTAGGAAATATCCTACATGTCCAAGTAATCAAGTCACATAAGCATTAATAGAGAATCAAGGTGGTCATGACATAGTTAAAATTCTGCATAAATAATTTAGTTATTCTAATTCTAGGTGGTTAGAGTTCTCTGCAAACAAAGTAGAGGTCAGCTATAGTCCATTCAGAAGATAGGAGAAATGAAAATGTGAAACATTAAACTGAATTAGAGAGAGAACTGGGAATAAAGGGAAGCAACTCTCTAATTTTTTGTCTGATTTGAACTTCCATCACAATAAACAAAAACAAAATTAGTGAATGAACATTAACATCAACAATCAATATCTCTGTTCTCATTGATTTTGATAAGAAAGCTTGATCATTGGTCTCCACGCATCCTAGAAAAACAGTGTTATTGTCCCAGCCGAGGATGTTCACATGGGAAAGCCTGATCCGGAAAGAAATGTTGGTGGTGCTTCCATACATAATTATTTCTGGAAATAATGATGAGTGGAGGAAGGCAACCCTAGCTTTATTGAATCTTTCATAATTACAGGAGTGAAAATTTGTATGTTATATAGAATAACGTACAGCAAGTAGGTTTGTCCAGGAGAATTTTAATGAGTTTTAAGGAAAATTAGGATCTTATTGCATATTTCAAATGTCTATATCTGAACCGATAAATCAAAAGGAAAAGGAAAATATATTTGAAGTGAAGAGATTGCAAGACATGAAGTGGGCATTCATCCAAACACTCAATAAAACCCAAGGAAAAACAAGAAACAGGAATTGAAGTCGAAAATCAGAACATTTCATCAAAGAATCACCCATGGCACCACGAAGTCAAATATCATGAAAACTAAATGAATCTACAGATTTTCCATAACCCCTAGCTTTAAAGTCGAAGAAACAATCCAAACCAAATAAAAATCATAATCCAAATCTGAAAATGACCAAGAAAAGCATACCAAATAAAAAAGAAACGAAAATCAGAAAAGGTTTTAGAATCAGTAAAAAAGGGCACAATACCTATAGGTTGTTCCTGCGGAGTATGTTGTCTTGTTCTTGAAAGTTGCTCCTGAAAACACATCCAAGACTCCAGAACAGCTACAATCCAAGACAGAGACCATGGATGGGAAGACAACCTTGGAGAACCTTTGGGTGTAGCTTTACACTAAACCATAGAAATTCCAGCGAGCTTTGCACTATACCATAGAAAGCATCTAAAGGTTAATCAAACAGAGCAACAAAATATCAATATTTGTTCTTTTGGGCCCTGTAATAAAAATCACGTAGGAGATGCAGGCAACTGATGTATCCCCAAATACACAAATAATCAAGGAAAGAATATGATAACAAATTCTGAGCGAAAATGTGAAAAGTATGAAATAATCTACAAAATATTCACACTTAACACTTGTTCTTGCAGCCTATTACCATGAAGAAATTCACAAATCATAAAGAATCGGCATTGAACTTCAAAAATTAGACGCCCATCAAGAGAAACTCATTGTTTCCCAAAGCAATTCAGATACCCATAAAAGAAAAGGAACCAAAACCCATTGGGATTACCGAATGAATGAAAAGAAGAAACTTTTGTGACAACATTTACACGAATTTGCTTCCAGGATTCTTGTCCCACCTGGGTCTCCTCCTCCTTCCGCCACCTCCATTTGAATCGTCGGCGATCACAGTTTATAACACAGAATTGCTCAGTCTCATCGGAAGTGCTCCACTATTTAAAGGAGAGCTCTGGTCTTCAACGGTCGACTCTTTGTTGAATCCTGACCCTTGGATGTGTGGTTCATCCAACGGCTACAAATCTTTCCCTCAAATCCACGCTGCTTCTTTTTTTTTTCACGTAATTTTATTTTATTTGCTGAAATCATGAACCGTACTAATTTTGAAAGTGTCATTTGGCTGTTTTCTTTTGCTATTTGCTTAATGTTCATGAAGGAAGCACAAAATTAATTAAAAAAATTTTTTATTAAAAAATAATTTGTAAGGTGATTTATTGTAGAAAAAGTTCTCGATTTAAATATAAAGAAAGCTTTAAGATACTTTTTCATAACTTATCATTCACTCTCTTTATTTTCATTATATTTTTTTCTTCATTTACTATTTAGTTCTATTATAAAAAATAATAATTTACAAAAATGGAACTTATTACATTGTCTTTATATTTTTTTATTATTATTTTATTACTCAAAATAATTTCTTTTTTTTTCTCCTTTCATTTATGCCTTTCTGCTAATTTTTTTTTTACTTAAATACAAATTTGGTCGCTAATATACCCAAGTGAAAGTTTTATTGAACTATCTTTTATCAACCGGATTAGAAAAAAAAAATGTTAACTCGAACGGCTCATTACTACTCAACTGAAATTTAATATGAGTTTTACACATGATATATATCTATAATAAATAATGTATCTATACAAGTAAGTTTCATCATTATTCATTTAAAACAATTAATTTTAGAAATATGTAATATATATATTCTAATTTTTCAGTATAACATCAAATGTAAAAGCCATAAATTTTGAAAAAACCAATCTTACTATATATAGATGATTTGGCTTCATCTAATAATTTCAATTACTAAAGGCATCGAAACACAGTTGAAATTTACACAGCCCTCTTCTTTCCCAATAGAGCTTCAGATTAATGTTCCAAACATTTAACCTTTTCAAATGTTCCATGGCATATCCTACGATGTTGGTACTTGGTAATTCAATTTTTCTTTTTTTTTTTAACTGTTGTATACTTAACCACATAAGACAGAACAAGAAAAATAACAAATTAACAAATATTTAGAATGCAACTAATCCTCTATCTTAGTTATTTGGGGATAGATGTGACAAATCCATAATCAAAAGTTACTAAATAGTTAATACTTGTTCAGTTAGATAGATGCCTCCAACCTTAACCTGGATTATTTTTTCTGGTTCCGTGTCTAAATGCATCATAGAAGCTCTGAAAAAATGCATTCTTTAACACCGCAGTTGGCAATTTTCACCTTTGTTTAGTTATAGTCACAGATTACTGATTATGGTCCATTCTCACAAAATGCCTGTGGATGCTATAAAGATGACAGAGTAGTGCCAAGGAAACTCACACTCATCCTAGAAACAAATAGAAGCTTTCAGAAGCAAAATATTAATACATGTAAAGTGCACTTCTGAAACAGAATTTTTGATAGCTTAGCTTACCATGGTAGTAATGCCATTTCTTGAACCTATATAGTATATCCAACGTTAACAGAGTAAAGATTAACAATTGAACGCAGAGAACCCCCCAAAAGAGGCGTCACTTGAACGTTAATAGAAAAAAGATTAACAATTGGAGCTTGTCCGTATTTTTTTTTTTTTTGGGATCATCAAAGCCTGTTAATATTGAAACAACCAAATGGCTAGACATCATGTGCATAAAACCATTCAATGGGTCAAGCTTATTATAAGCCCATTGAAAAAATTCATGTATATGTAACTAAAAAATTATATTAGAAAACGAAGAGACTCACCCCTGTTGATGAACCATTCGTGATCTCCAGTTTGGTTGGCGATGAAAACTTTGGCATATTTCGAAAACATTGGCTTTAATTTGCTAGCACAGCTTGTTTGCTTACATGCTGAATAATTAATCCTTGGTTGCAAGAGATTCGGATGAAAGTGAAGCATTTCACGATTTCGTCTACTCCTCTTAATGGCTCCCCTGAGAGTAGGCATTTCATTATCTTCAGCAAACTCCCCCTGAACAAGTTCATCCTAAGCAAGATGCATGCAGTGGAAACAAGAGTAGTACTAAAGGCACCCTACCCTATGAATTCATGATAAAAACTGAAAATTTGACTATGGAGATTCTACAAGGTCAGAAATTCAAACAAACACAGAGGAGTTCAACAGGGAAGCTGTTTCGATCAATCTATTCTAGGGGTCAAATAAAAGACAAAGAATATGTTAAAGACCTAGCACGACAGAGTGGCAAAGATAATGTCTATTTTATCGTAGCTATAGGTAAAAGCCTAAATGGAGAAGATTGAAGCTCCTATTTAATCGCTAAAATAAGCAATTCCTTACCTGAAATGCATAGCTCAAACCACCATCTTTGCGAAAGAGCAGAGAATCAAGCCAGGAGCACAAGCAATGAATTGCGAGGAGAGAAATGAAGAAGATAAAATAATAACGTCAATGGCGAGAGTTAAGAACTATTTGAGGTGGCAACGTTAAAAAGGAGTGCTAAAACTAGGTTGAAATATCAGCTTTAAGCTTTGCGCTTCAGAATTTATATAATACTTGTCGTAATACCTGTGATTTTCATGGGATATTTGGGATCAAATAATATGAGATTTCTTATTTCACTGTGGCAACTTCATCTTTTAGTAGTTATAAAGTCACGTGTTGAACAGGCACATAAGATAAGAAAGTTGAGATTCATACTTGTTTATGTAAAGCTATTTCTAAAATAAAGAACATTGTGGTCTAAAGTTTGTTTGGAGTATATGCACGTGTGTGTATATATATGTCGGCTGCTAGCGTACGCTGGCAATTGCTCACCACCGGCCTACTTTGACAACCGCTTGCAGCATAGTTGGGTTTGACCCAATTTCTTATATTGATATGTATTTTTAATTTTTTTTTTCTTGTATGTTGTATACTTGTATTGTTATTATAAAACTGATAGAATATCTCTTTATTCAGTGAGAGGGGGAGTGATTGAGTGCAAGCAAATTCTTGTGGGTTATAAAAATCTATATTAAGAAATTATGAAGGGAAATGAAAAAGAAAAATTTTGTAAGAGATTGTCGGGTGGGTTGGTAGAGATATGTATGAACAGTGGTGAGATAATTGTGAGATCAAAAAGATTAAGGATGCTTTAAAATATTATGCTGTAATCTTGCTTTAATATTTTGATAGTAGATTTGTTCTTTTCTTGTCAATGAACGTAGTCATATTGGCTAAATCACGTTAAAATCTTGTGAGTGATGTTACTTCAATAATAAGTATTTATATAATGTGATGATTTGGCGAAGACCCATGATGTAATCCTTTGTGTCAAGAGTCCTCTTGACGATGGTGAGACCAAGTGGCGTGACTTGTTGATGAATGACAGTACAAGATGTGTCAAAAATCTTTTTGACAATGGAGGTTAGGCAACGTGTTTCATTGATGATAGCAGTACAAACACAATGAGTTGATTTAAGGATTTACTTGGTAATATTATTGGTGGTAGGTAATGTGTTGAATGGAGATACAAGTTAAAAGCATTTTTGATTGACAGAGTGTTTCATTGATAATGACCGTACAAGTGTATTAAAAGCTTCTTTTTTTTTTATAACAGTTAAACTACTTTAAATCTTGTGTGTGATGTTATTTTCTAGTAAGTATCTATACAAAGTATATGAATAGAGGATTTAGTTTTTCCCAGCCCAACAAGAACGACGTACTATGACAACTATCATTGCCGGCGTACTCCAATAACCATTGTTGTCTTGCTTTGACAATCATTGTAATTGATGTACTTCTAACAATTATTGTCACCTTCCTACTCTACCAAACAATAGAATTTTATTTTTTACCGATTTAAATTGTTTATTTTATTTTTATAAATTGTGATCAATTATTTAAATAGAATTACATTTCAATTTAGAATTAAAATTATATGTGCCAATTCTTTATATGTCTCAAACATAATATTTAAAATTTTTAGTGAACTCTAACTCTGACATAATTCAAATTAAAATTAGAATTTTGAACTATAATTTTGTCATCGAAATGAACCATTATAGTAAAGAGATTGTTTGATTTCTCCTCAAGGGACACAGCTCAAATGATACCAAATTTATTTGAAGACTACTTGGTTTTAAGATTGAGTCTCATCCAAATCCCTTTGTTTGCACTTTTAGTCTACTATTCTCCTCCTTATTTATGTCTTACTTATAGATAAAATATATATATAATTTGATCTTGTAATAAGTTTATTGCCATTTCAAAATATTGATACCATTGTATAAAGATGACAAGGTATCGGGCCTCTGTTTTTTTTTCTTATTAGAATTAAAAAAAATTTAAGATCTAGTGTGAAGATGAGAATATGGACTAAAATAGGGGCAATATAATTTCAAAATCATGAGAAGAATCAGACAACTCCTCTCCAAAGCTTGGGATGTAGAGATACTACAAGAATTTAGAGTAGGGAATCAAGGGGCTGACTTCCTAGTCAATACCAGTTTGCAGCAGAAAATGGAGCTGAAAATATGATATTTAAATCTTTTGTTCTTTTTTTTTTTGGTCTTTAATCTTACCTCTCTAGTTAATGTTAACAATTCACCTAAAAAATATTTAAATTTAAAAAGAAGTTAACGTTAATTAAGAGATAAATATTATTTTTTATTAAGTTATTAATACTTAATTAAATGAATAGGTTTAAAAGACAAAATATTTGAATTCCCCTAAGAGTCTCCACTCTTAGAAATATTTGGGGTATCAAATGAGCTTCTGTTTTTTGTCTTTCTATTACTAAAAAATTCTTAGATCTGGTGTGAGGACGAGAGTATGGACTAAAATAGAGGTAAGATAATTTTAAAATTTCCAAAAGAACTCATATTAATTTAACTTAGGGTCTCGAGCAAACGAGACTCTACTTCATTTTGATTGATAATAACAAAGGACAGTATCGTGAGCCACTTTCAAAGAAAAACGAAAAAGGAATTCTGATTGGAGTCTTAACCGAATTAAGATTACATAATTAAAAAAATAAACAAAATTTTTTACAAAACTCAGTTAAATTTAATAATAATTGTTAGATGAAATGAAGTAATAAGAATTATTTGTATGTCTAAAAATTAATAAGTATATCAAATTATTCTGTCTAAAATTTTGATAAAAAAATTTTAACTATATAACATTTTTATTAATGATAGTATCTCTTCTAACATTTTGTTCTCTGTTTTGCAACGAATGTGCCTTGTACACAAAGTTTCAGATATTTCTGGTTGATTGCCATTACCATCTGGGACCAGATCTAGACCAGCTGGATACGGCGGCTGGACCATAAACAAAAGGATGGCTAGCGTTCATTAAGCATCTAAACAATGAAACCACTTTAGAATATATATTTTTCCTCTCAAATATATAATAATATAATAGCATAGCATACTTTTTTAGACAACGGACAAACATTCTTCTCTTTCTGGTATTATTATTATTATAATATTGCACTTGTTGAAGAATCCAGCCATGCTGCCATGCTTGAATTGTCCTCAGCTTTAGGCACTTCTGCAGCTGACTGCGCTGAAAGTTTCTGATCAGGTTTTAGTTTTTCTTTTTCATAGTCAAAGGGCACCTTATTTTTACGATTCCATTCATTGGATGTGAATCTGATGCCCAAAAATGTTGGATGCCGGGGTCTATACTCAATTTCCCCTTTGATACTATACGTAACCAAAGTCGTGTTTGAAAAGTGGTACTTGCACAATTTTCACAAAATCCCATATAAGCCATTGGATCAAGTTTAGGTTTAAATGAGTAAGGCTGTGAGAAATTTATAAAAATAAAATCTGTGCAAATATTATTTCTCAATCTTATCTTACATGTATATATTCTATTGTATAACTCAATTTACATAAGAATCACATATCTTGATCAACATCAAAAGATTAATAAATAATCATATTTTTAACGAAAATGACACTTTAATTAAATTCTTTTTTTATTTCTCTTTTAGACATTTTCATAGGCTTTCAAAATAAAAATCTTTTAATGCAAATCTATTAAGAGAATCAAACTATTAATCATTTTTTAATTCACGAATGATAAAAAAAAACTTTAAATTGTATACAAATATTTAATATGAATTTAATGAATTCGAAATCATGAAACAGAACAAATGTATGCTCTTACACAGACAAAAAAATAATAATTTATGAAGAGAATTATGCTAAATGGGCATTCAATAATTTCTTCAAAAATTACAAAGTGAATAAAACTATAAAAGAATAGTAAAATTAGGAAAAAAAAATTGCCCCTATAATCTTCCATCATTGTTTGGGTAATAATTAACACAACAAACCATTCTAAGTCCACTTTTACGGATTAGATTTTTTTGAAATGAGGAGTTCACTTTAAATAAAATAAAATAAAGTGTTTAACCATGAATAAGAAAATTAAGGAATAAAATCTTAACAATCTCATAATTTAATATATATGTAATGTATTTTATGATAATTTCTATCATTAATTTTTTCATAAATAATGTTAAATTTTCATTTTTTTCTCCAAAGTATACTTTTTACTTTAAAGGAATCAAATCTCACTTTCACATATCTATTTTTTTATTTTTTCATTAGAAAAAATATTTTCTCATAATAAAATATTTAAATCAAGTCAGTTAAAATTTAAATAAATATAGTTAAATTTAAACGTTGTAATCTGGGCAACTGTGCATAACATAGCGAGTCTCCTTGAGTGATAGTTTGCGTGATAATTTAACTTTTCGTCAAAAGTAAAAAATCAGGTTTAAATTTTTTACTCTTCTACTTCAACAAATAGTAATTTAGACAGGAAAAAAAAAAGAGTTTCTATCAAGTGAAATGCTTTAAGCATTTTCTTTTCTTCAGTTGGTAAAATTTCAAATTAGTTCTCTAAAACCTGAATTTTGATTTGTGTAATTTAATAATCATGTACCATGTCTTGAAGGTTAATGCCTTTAGTCTCTTCAAGAACTCTTCTGCAAAAATGCAGAGAAGTTAGAGAAAAAGAAAGAAAAATAAGTTATTTAGTTACTCTTAATCAAATTTTTTTAACGAAGTCTAACAGTTTTATTTTTACACTAATATTTAATAATTGATTTTATTTTAATTTAATGATTGAAAATTACTTAATTTAAAAAAATAAAGAAATATAATTTAAATGAGAATAAAGAATAATTACTACATATTCAATGACAAACAGATAATTTAGCTTTACTTATTAAATTTATTTATTCATAAAATAATAAAACTTACATATTTTTAATAAAAAAATATAAACAATCTTTTTTATAAAACTAATAATTTGTAACATTCTATTGATTTAAATTTTAATTATACCAATTATATTAGCGTAAGTTTAAAATTTGTACGCCAATCTTTAACCTTTAATTTCATTTCAATATGATGTTTCAAAACCACCAAATTTTAATGAAGAAAGATAATAAATATATCTTACTTAATTAAATGAATAAAGAATAAAAAATATATATTTTATCAGGATAAAAAATTTGAATCTACCCATTAAATTTAATCTTTTATAAAATGATAAATTATATATTTGAAAAAATATTTGATTATCTAAATTAATTAAATAATCTACTAATCTAATTATAAAAAATATGCATTAAATAAATATACTACTAAATACTTTTTAAAGTTAAATAGATTTATTTGGATTGAATAAGTTGCATGTACATTCAAAAAAAAATATTTTAAAAATTTTGTGTCTTGTGACAATTGAGTTTTTCATATTGGATATAATTAATTGATAATTGATCACTATAATATGCATGTGATTTATTAATTTTTTATATTTTTTAAAATAAGTCATAAAACTGATAAAGAAATCAAATTTCATACTAACCTCAAGATCCAACATTATGTTATTTTATGAGTTATTTTCATAAAAAAATATCAATAAGTCACATGTATTTCACATGTGATTATATTATCAGTTAAATTTGATAAAACATTAAATAAAAAACTTAATTACTATAACTTACATAGTTTAAATATTTAATAATAACTTTTTAGATTGAGAGATATACATACAATTTACCCAAAATTAAACTGAGCATTTCACTTTATTTATTTTTATATGGTTAACATCACCAAGCTTAAATTTTGATCATTCAGTGTATTGGATAATCCTAAAAGATTTTGCATTAAAAATAGTATTAAAGCTTTTGTGATGAAGATAATAAAAAAAAATGTGATGAAAATCAAATAATAATTTGTTAATATCTAAAAATTAATTATTATTTCAGTGGATTTAGACATTTAAATATATTTTAAATTATTTAAAGAATTATTTAAAGTAATTTTAATTTTTTTGTAATTTCATTTTAATATATTTAATATTTTATTAATTTAGTAATTAAGAATATTGCTAAGCAATAAAAGAATATAGAATAAAGATTTAATTTTAATTTATTATCAATGTAAAGTTTTTTGCTATGTTATATCCAATTATATATTACTATATTATTAAAGTAATTGACTTGTAGGCAATTGTTATCATAATTAAACTCATTAAATGATGAATTTAATTTTGATTCACTGTCAGTATAAAATTATTTTATACTATCATCTAATTACATATTAATAAGTATTTGATATTTTAGTTAATTATTATTTTAGTTAAATTTTTTTAATAATTTATTAATTCATAATTAAATATTAGTATCAAATTTTTTACATTGACAATGAATTAAAATAAAATTCTTAAATAATTTGATAATACATAATTAAATGATAATATAAAATTTTTTATGTGAATCAAAATTAAAATTATAGAATAATTCATTAAAAAAATAACTAACTAATCCAATAAACGAAGGCGATCACAAACAAACAATACCGAATTAAACCCTAATTCTAACCCTGAATTGTTATAAATTGTTAAATAATTGTTATTAATAAAAAAAAGTTTATAAATTGTTATTAATACGAAAACTATTACATATAGAATAAAATATTGACTTATAAAAATATGATGAGAAAGTGTGTTTTGGTTACATTTTATTACTATCTTAATTATTCGTTCTCTTTTCAGTTTATTATTTCTAAAATGGTTCAGAATTATTTTATTTCTCAGGCGTGTTCTTTGCATTTTAAAGAAGGATTATTTTAAGGTGACAAATCTTCATGCTATATTAAATGTTATAACGTATTTCTAAATAAGCCATTGGATAGAGTTTAAGTATTTTTTTTAATTTTTGACTAATGCTACATAACTAAAAAAAATAATTAGAATTTTTTATAGAATTCAGGTAGAATAAAATATAGTGATCAGATGAAATTAAGTGGTAAGGATTATTGAATAGAATTAAGTGGTGAGGACCATTCACCAATCTAAGAATAAAAAAAATATGACAAATTATTCTGTTAAGAATTTTAATAAAAAAATTCTAAATATATAATTTTTTTTTAGTTTCTTATTTTAGGAAAAAAAAAGAAATTCTCCTGTTAAGGACATTAAATTTTGTAACTTTTTGTTCTTACTCTATTCAACATTGCACGAGTTATCTTAAAAAATGCAAAATTGTGGAATATTCACAAGAGATGTTATAACTATAGGATTTATTAGCACCAATTTTCATTTATATATTTTAACGAAGATTCAACTAGTTAACAAAGATTCATTTATTAAAATCATGCATGAAGTTAATTTTACGTTAGTTAAAATATCATTAATAACATTTATATTCGTTTTTGTTATATTTACTTATTCTCATTCTTTATTAAACTTTGTGATTGAATGTTAAAATAAAATTAAGAGTTGGAGCTTGATAGAGAAATTTTAATCTTAAAATGGTATAAATTAATCCCTCCCCATATATATTCAATATACAATATTCTAATTCCCTGAACAAATAGATTTTTCTATGGAGTTATATTTTTTCTTCTTATGTTTTATATGGAAAAATTCGTTTTTTCCAACTTAAATTTAAGACCCCTACGTAAAGAGATTCTTGTTCCCTTCTTTTTTGTTTTTTTTTTTCCCGTATCTTTTCTCTGTTTCAACATTTTATGGTTTGCTAAGCCCTTTATAAATAAATTTTGTGTAAACTCTTAATTTGATCTTTTAAAAATTAAGTCGACATTATTTTGATCTCTAAAGAACGTCGATATTAATTTAGTTGTTGAATCATAGAAGATGACATAATTTTTGTCTTTCAAAAAAATTAACATCAATTTAGTATCTCAATTATTAAAAAATATCATTAATTTAGTCTTTTAATTATACAAAACTGACATTAATTTAATCATTCAATCATAGAAATTATATAAATTTAATCTCTATCGGTAGGTAGAAGAATGATTTTGATATTATTTTTTAAGATTAAAAATTAAATTAATGTCAATATTCTTTAAAAGATCAAAATAATGACAACTTAATTTTTAAAAAACTAAATTAAAAGTTTACTCATAAAATTTTAGTAATTCTGTTAATGAAAATACTATCAGATAAAAAAATAATAGTATATCATCGATAATATCAAATCCTGGTAAATAGTCTTATTTATAATTCTATTAATATTTTTATAAAATATAAATAAAAAATAAAAGATATTAATATTTTAAAATTTTAAAATATTTTTAATATTTTTTTTATTTAATAATTAAAGAAATTATTAGACTAATGTTATAAAATGATATAAAATAATATCTTCCTAAACTATTATCTTCATATTTAATAAAGATTTACTTTTAATACATTTTTGTTATAAATTTTTTTACATTATTATCTAATCATATGTTATCATATATTAAAAAATAATTAATTTTTTAAATAATTATTATTACAATCAAACTTAATAAATAATTTAATAATAAATAATTAAAAATGTAAAAATTAAACTTATATAGAATAATTCATAAAAAGTTAACTAAAGTGATCCAAAGGCCATCACAAACAAACAACACCGAATTAAACCCTAATTCTAACCCCAACCAATTTTTTTAAAGTTTCCTCCCACTTTAAATATTCCTCTCCCCGAACCCAATTACAACTCAATTCAACCTTCTTCCCTTCTCTCTCTCTCTCTCTCTCTCTGTCTCTCTCTCTCTCTCTCTCTCTCTCTCTCTCTCTCTCTGTTGCTTTCTCTTTCGTTGCAATCGCGTCCAATTAATCTGAAAGATCGCATTTTTTGCTGATTTCAATCCCATTTTCTCAAACCACAATTCAGATTTTCAAGTTTGTTGTGAATGGTGGAAACCTTGAGCATTAGCAATTTCATGCGCTCCCTTTTGCCATCAAGGGCGAGCGCTCTTCTCCCTGCTTCTGCTGCCTCTGCTTTCGCCTTCGCTTCTTGCATGCAGGGCTGGTACTACCGCTGCATCGGCGTCGACCCCTGAATTCTCATTGTAAAAAGAAATCGGACCCAACCCGCAATTTTGCTCTTTCTTCTTCGTTCTTTTCTTTGACCGATTCTTTCTTTTTTTGGTTTTTTTTTTCTCAATATTCTCTTTGGATTTTCATTTTCGTTTCATCGATCCTCGGTTTCGCTGGGCTTTTTGGGTCCTGTTTTTTGGACGTTGATTTGTAGTCTGAGATTTGAATTCGTGGTTTTTGCGGCACGATGTTGCTCCACAAGCAGAAGAAGAATCAGAACGCCAATTGCAAGAGGCTCTTGATCAGCATCAACGTGCTGGGCAGCGCTGGCCCGATTCGATTCGTCGTGAACGAGGAGGAGCTCGTGGCGGCGGTGATCGACACCGCCCTCAAATCATATGCTCGTGAGGGTCGGCTTCCGGTGCTGGGGACGGATACTGGCGGTTTCTCGCTTTATTGCCCCCTTGTTGGATCTGATGGTACTTTTCATTGGAACCCAGAATTCCCATTTTTATATTTCAGTCAGATTCTAGCCAAAACGAGAAAACCCGAATCATTTTGTAACCAATTTTGCATCTTTATTTGCACTTTGAATTATTGTCATGGAAAGCTTTTCCTTTCTTTTTTTTTCCACTATTGAATTGGATTGCAAAATACTTGTTTTTCCTTCACTTTTTTGGTTAAATTCCGTGGTTTTGGTGGTAAAACTTTGGTCCTTGTGTGGATTCGTTTTGAAATTGAGAACCCCATTTCGCGTTGGTTCTAAATTCTGTTGTGTTTGATGATGTTGCAGCTCTGAGTCCGTGGGACACAATTGGATCACATGGAGCTCGGAGTTTCATGCTCTGCAAGAAGCCACAGCCTGCGAAGGTGGCAGCTGCTGATGGAGGAGGGACTTCAACGCTCTCCCGCAGGGGTAGTGGGAGCTGGAAGGCTTGGTTCAACAAGTCCCTCAACCTGAAGATTTCTTCCCATTAATAAATGAAATTGAAATTGTGGGGGAGTTGAACTTTTGTTTAAGAATGATGCGTTTCTGTGGTATAAATCCACTTATACATGTTTGTGTTTATGTTTCTGGTTGTTACTGTTCTCGCTAGCCAGAGAACCTTGAACTCTCTAAGGAAATTTAACTTTGTTCTTGTATTAGAGATTCAGAACCTTGAACTCTTTGATGAAGTTTAACTTTGTTCTTGTATTAGAGATTCAGATATTGGCTTTGATGAAATAAAATTTCATGTTTTGTTTGTCTGACCCTTTTGTTTCGCTTAAAGGCCCCTTCATTCCAACTTCTTTCGTCACCCCTCTCTGAGTTTGAAACGGTGAATGCTGCAAATATTCCGAGGATATTCTCCTTCTGCTTCTCTTAAAAGACTAAAAACCGTAAAACTTGTTAGGTCCACTGAATAGTGCAGTTCATAGCTTGGAAATTCAAAATACTTGAGCTATGTCTATTCCTTTTAGTCAAACAGTTGTCAGTGTCATCATATTCTAAATGAGTAGTTTTTGCTACATAGAACGTTGATATTTGCTTAGAGCCTCATACCAGTCAATTAATAATTTAAGTACACCTAATGCATCCCATGGATGTTTAATCAGTGGTCGGTGAACTCAATACGGAAGTTTATCACCCCCTCCCTAATGACTTTGATTAGCCTATTCCTAATGACTTTGTCAATAGAATATGAATAGACAAGAGTGGTTGTATTTTTTATAGGTAGTAGTTAATATTTAATGTGTGATTAGTAATATTATTAAAGTCAGACCAAACATGAGACTTCTAATTTAGGTTCAATTGGTTAGACTAAATGATCAAATTGGATGACATCATAATTATATCATACATATACATATATATATATATATATATATATATATATATAAAAGTCATCAAATTAATAAGATATTACTAATTATATCTTTTCATAAATTATCAAGTCATAATATACATTATTAATAATTAAATATATAATTAAGTTTTACTCTTATAATTACAAAATAACAATTACAGTATAATAATAATTAGTTCAAAAAAAAGTTTGGTAATATTTTGGTTTAAAAAAAAAGTTAAAAAAAAGTAATCATAATTGAAATAGATCAACAAAAATTGATCAGTTTAATGGTTATACCTAATTTTTATTAATTTTGATCGGCCTAAAACAATTAAATTATGAATCTAGTTATGAAAGTGAATTATAACTAAAAAGGAATTTAGTTTACGGTTGATTTAGTCCGATTTTAACATCCTTAGTGATTAGATTAGATTAGATTATTTTATATTAAAAATAGCATCTAATTAAAATTTTAGTGAAAGACTTTTTAAAAAATGTAAATTGTTTTTTAGGATTAATTAATCACATATCATATTTAATTAAAGTATAAAAACTTATCAAAAAATTATTAAATTTATCTCAACAAAGTTGACATAAATGTCGTGACTGTTTTTGATCCAATTCTCAAAGCTCCAAGCGGCATTGCTTGGACAGATTCTAGCATGGGAGGGCCTATTTTGGGTGGGCATGAAACCTTGTTTTATCAGCAACTGCATTTCTATTTGCATTTGGACATTTTAGCATGTATGCCTTGTTTTACCGAACGGAGTGCCGAATACCAAGGCAAGAGCTGGTGGTTTATATGGACAGGCTCTCTCCAGTTATTTTCAGCGCTGCTGACAACCAGGGCAGGGAGGCTCACAATGTCAAATTTTTTTAAATATTTAGTTTTAACATTTTTTATTGAAAAAAAGTAAAAACATTTAACATTTTTTAATTTAACAAATAATAATATATCAGTTTTTTATTTGCTCAATTTGCTAAGTTATATAAAAGAAGTAAACGTTAAAGCGGTCACGTTTTAACTTTGTGACATGCGTGTTTTGAATTTTGAGGCTAATGAGCGAGTAGCGTAGGGAATTGAACATTACAAAATGAATTTTGTTAGGATGTGTTTTGGTGGAGTTTGCTTCACCTAAACTAATTTTTAAAAGTTTAAATAAATTTTTATTTATTTTTTATTTTATTTATTTTGATATTTATATTATTTTATAAATATAATTTTGATTTGAAAAATTTATTTAATCTAAAATAATTATTTATTATTTTTTAATTAAATATAATTTTTTATTAAATATAAATTACTTTACTTAAATTTATTTTTGACCAAAATTAAATTTACAAACTCTAATCTAAATACATACTTATTCATGCTTTTACTTTTTACATCAAATTCTAACACATTTTTCACTAAGAAATAAACATACTTTTCAAAATTTAAATATATTTTTAATACTTATTCTTTATCTTGTTTTTCTTTTAATAAAAAAAGTGTATGAACTTTTAATGTAGAATGTAAGTGTAAGGATAATAAAAAAATTTAAATTCTCTCTTGTGATAAAAGTATCTGTTAAAGAAAAGTAGATAAAAATTATAATATATTAAGACTTTCAATAATAGTTTTATAAATTTTATTTTTTATATTTAAAATATTTTATATATTTTTATCTAACAAAACACTTTGTTATTATTTCTCTAATAGCACAGAATCATTATCCATAACAAAAATCCTTTCAAAATTAGAGGCATTACAAAAAAGACGTGCACTGATTTTACAACCTAGAAAGGCCTGTGCACCGTTTCCCCCTTTCCACAAAACAATT
Source organism: Castanospermum australe (assembly GCA_019955255.1). Classification (NCBI taxonomy): domain Eukaryota; kingdom Viridiplantae; phylum Streptophyta; class Magnoliopsida; order Fabales; family Fabaceae; genus Castanospermum; species Castanospermum australe. Next base: position 705,214 of record NSJW01000606.1, on the reverse strand, counting down.
TCAAACTTGCGGTGCGATGCAGTGTCACCCTCCCCCCTCCTTGTTTTCGATAATGGTTAAAATCCGGTTCAACCGGACTGGTCGAAACTGGTGGAATCATCCACCAGATTTTATACTAGTTTAGGTCAAATTTGAAATTATTGAATTTTAATGGTCCATGTTGTGTAATTACATTTATTATTTATCTTTTTGAACTTTCAATTTGTTGATAATTAGATTTGGATCTTCTACAACTGCACGTGCAGTTAAAGAGTTAGATATAAGAAATGAGCTTCCTTTCTAACCATGCTTGTAATTTAAACTATAAAAAAAAAATCTGAATTCTTATATACAAGTATGATTTGAGCATAGTAGCTTATAAAAATAGAATTTAATATAAGTAATTTTATTTAAATTGTGTTAGATATACCTTATTCATTAATATTTATTAAACTAATTTTATTTGAATTAAGTTAATCTTTAGTGTATTATCTGAGACAAATACAAAACATTTTAACTTAAATCAACTTTTACTCACGAAATATTAGCACAGTAATAATAAGTTGTATTCTCAAATTATAAAATTATAATTCAAGTATTAAAAATTACATCTTATAAAAAAAATTATATCATTTATTATTTTTAACTCAAGATATTAAGTTTAAAGTTCGATTTAAATGAATCAAACTCTCCTTATTCAAATTATAAAAAACTTAAATTAATTTTTAAAACATTAAACAGTGCAATTAAGAGTTGAAACGCTCTTCACATAATACTTCACTTAGTTAATTTTTTATTTATATTTTATTATAATTTGAGTTTGATGTTTTAAATTTTTTTTAAATTCGATTCTTAAGTTCTTATTAGTTATTTGTAAATATTTTGTAAGGTCTTAATAAACTCGTAAACATATCTTAATCCTAAATTAGAATCAACTTTACCTTTATCTTAAATTTTTATTTAAAACAAAAAAAAAGAGTTGGCAAGCAAGGGAGGGGTTAGGGTACGTGACTGGTTATAGGTTGCTATCAAAAAACGAAAGGCCTGCACGTGCGTGATTCCATCCCGCTTCTCACAGCCGTGAACCATCCTTTTGCGAAATCTTTTATCTTGACATTATGGTGTGAGACACGTTGTTTTTATTTCCCCCATTCACGTCACCTCACCGCCCAGTAACACGAGAAATTCGTAACTTTCGCAAAAGTATTATATTTAAAGCTATTAAGAATAGTTTGCAACATAAGGTTAAATTTTGGGGTCACTGATATATATATAAAAAAACTATATTTAATCGTGTTTAAATTTTATTTAAATTTTTTATATAATATTATAAATTTAATTCAATAATTTATATTATTATGTTATAATAAGTGTTCTATTTTTATTAAGATAATTTTATTAATATAGTATAATATTCGTAAAATACATAAAAATCTCTTTAATAATACATTATCTCAAAAGAGAAAACAATAAATTATCATGGCATTTACTTAAGAATTGTTTTATATCTTCTTTTCTTTAAAAATGACATTATCACACTATTTACAAAAAAATTAGAAAATTTAAATTCCTGCTTAAAGACTGTTTAATGTTTATTGCGTCTTATCTTGCTCTGCTTCTTGAATCCTAATTTTATAGTCAATGTTATCCGTTTCTTTTATGTACTACATAAGTGCCACAAACTGACATTTTAAAGAAAAAAAGAAAACAAAAAAGGTGTTAGAGTACCAAAAAAATGTAAATTATTTTTATTTTTAGAGTTAATTTAATCATGTTAATAATCATATCCTTATTAATCTATTAATGCATATGTTATAAAATAAGAACTTAATTTATAAAAACTTTAGAAACAAAAAGTGCAAAATGAAAAACTATGTCTTGTTCTTTTAATTAATATTAGATAGATAGTCTGATGCTTTGTTGTGTTAGTTAGTAATGACTAAAATGAGTAGTATTTTTTGTTGCTTTAATTTAAAAAAATATTTCTGATTTCTTTAATTTTTCTTTTAATAATAATATTATTTTTAAATTAATATAAATTAAGCCGTTTTTTATCATTTTTTCTATAAATATATAATGGTAGCCTCATGTGAATAAAACTCACTGACATAATAACATTTTTTATTAGTAAAATTAAATGAGATAAAAAATTACTGATTAGGTGTGTGTTTTAAATTAATTTATTTTATAATAAAAATAATTTTTAATTAAAATTTTTTAAGAAAATAATATAAAAAATGTCTTAATAAACTTTTAAAAAATAATATATTTTTAAAAAAATTATACCAAACGTGCTCTAATCATGTCACAAATTTATTTCTCTTTTTTTAAAGCACTCTCAAAATTGTCTCTCCCATTTCACGTCCTTATTGATTACATCCCTGGATATGGTGTCACATCGTTATATTTTTATTGATATTTAATCTGTTTGTTAACGGGAACATGATACGACATGATTTTAAGTCAGTAACGAGAATTTTATGTTAGTAACAAGTTAACAGAGACATAAATCCAACTTTGTACAATTAGATAATATAAAAATGTAATTAACTGATCATACATTTTATGCTAGGCAGTAGCACGTATTTTTAACTTCGCAGTTTAACGTTATAGTTTATAAATTGTTATTAATACAAAAACTATTACATATATAATAAAAAATCTACTTACAAAAATATGATGACAATTATAAGAGTGTTTGGAACTATGTACTTATTATCACTATCTTAATTATTCGATCTCTTCTCCAGTTTATTAATTCTAGAATGGTTCAGAATTATTATATTTCTCAGGCGTGTTCTTTACAGTTTTTAAGAAGGATTATTTTAAGGTGACAAATCTTTATGCTATCCTAAATGTTATACCTCTTTGTAAATAAGCCACTTGATAAAGTTTATGTACCTTTTTTGTTCGGTTTCCTGTTTTAGAAAAAGGAAATTTTATCGGAAAAGACATTAAATTATGTAACTTTTTGTTCATATTCTATTCAACATTATGTACCAGATAAGTACTCTATTTAACCTTGCACGAGTTATCTTAAAAAAAATGCAAAATTGTGGAATATGCATACAACATGATTTATTAGGACCAATTTTCATTTATATATTTTAACAAAGATTCAATTAGTTAGCAGTTTTTGAAATAAAATTTTGGAATTGAATTCACGTGCTTGCAACCAGTAAAATACAAGAGATTACAAAATATGTGATGAAACAAAAACGAAAGATGGGTAACCAACGGGAAATGGAACGATACGTAACGTATTTCTATGTAGAGTATCTTTATTTTTCAAGCCAAGTCTTTCTCAAAACCATAACAATTTTAAAGGCACGTACTTACATATACTTAATGTATTTTAAAAAAAAATTTAAAACTTTATTTAAAGATTTCAATTTGAAGCCATAAGACATTTGATATAGTGATCACCCACTTGATAATAAACGTATGTTTGATTGAGAAGTTTGGAGATAAAAAGAATGGAGAAGAAAATCGCATCTCGTTAAAAAATTTATATCATTATCACTCTCAGTTTCAGAGATTAAATTTATGGAATAGTTTAAATAAATTAAATTTTATAAAAATACTCTTGATTTATATTATTTCAATTAAAAAAATTTTTACTGGAGAATTTTTTTTGAAAATAAAAAATAAAATGAAATACAATCATATAACATTTAAATTCTCTTTTTTTTATAAATATTTTATACCTCTTTTATTTTAGAAATAAAAAATTATTATTTTTATTTTAAATTATTCTATTTTAACATATTAAGTGTGTATTTAAATTAATTTATTTTATATTTATAATAATTTATAATTAAAATTTTATCAAGAGAACTTAAAAAAAATTATTTTATATAAAAAAATCAAAATTAAAGAAGCATTAAGTGTGTCTATTTGAGTTCAAATTCTAAATATATAAAAATTAAAAAAAAACCAGAATAACAAAAAAAAATTTCTTTTTTTCGTCCTCACTCAATATAATCAAACAAGAAAAAAAGGGGAAGTGTACGGTAACGCAACTTGTTTGTACCCAAAATTGTCTTTTTGTGGCAACGCAGGTGCTCTTGCGGTATCTTGTGCTGTAACATTAGTGGGTCCTTTTCCGCAATTTAGTGAAGGGCTCACCATCATATCAGTATCCCAGCCATGTTCTCCGAAAAAGCATATCTTTTGTGGGCCGATGCAGTGCAAGTAGGTGTGATATTCATTTCGAATTGGAACATACGCACATCCATTTTTTAAAAATAAATTTTGGCACCAACAGGTATTAGTGCTCGAATTCTCTTAAAAGTAAATTTTAATGATGCAGATTTGATTTTGTGCGAAATAAATATCTTTAGTAAGGGTTTTGCTTCGGCACTTGAAAACTGAATCTATCTTTACCTTTTCTTACCTAAAGAAGTGACGAAAAGAATGAGTTTATCAAGCCAGTGATAAGAAAAAAAAACAAATTGAAATTTGAAACTCTCCCCAGTATTTTTGTTGAATAATCATGCGAGCTTTTATTTCTCATTGATGTTAATTTTTTTACCAACCGTTTTTTTAAAAAAATTAGAGTAAAATATATTTTTATTTTTTAAAAGATATATTATTTATTAATTTAATCCTTACAGATTAATTTTATTAATTCAATCATTCAAGTTTTAATTACGTTATTCATAAATTTTATCATTTTGTTCCTCTTAATTTTATCAATTTGATCTCTTACAAATATTAAATTGTTATGAATTTGAAGTTTGAGAGATTAATCAATAAAATTAATTTTTAATAGATAAAATTAATAAATAATATTAGGACTAAAAATAAATTTTACTTTAAAAAAAATTATGCATATGGCCATACCTGAATTCAAAAGAAAATATTATTAGAATTTAAAATTATGCATGATGATTCTCCGGTCGATGCAGTGGTTGATGGTTTCGCAACAGATGATGAGCATTAGATGTTCAGGGGTAGGCATGTGAAAGAGAATCTCAGAAGAAAGAGAAAATGAGAGTTTATAAGATGATTAAGATACTTTGTCGCTGAGTTTGGTTGCTCTTATTAGTACACAGACGATTCGTCTTGTTGTGAGTGTTGGCAGATAAATATAAATATATCTCAAGGGACTGAAACCAAATCGCATTCTGTATGTGACACAGTGATACACATGCATGCGTTTCTGTTTCCTGGCTTGATGGTGAGTTTTCATGTTTGTCCTTATCTATCACTTGGGGTTTCGTTCTGCGATTTCGGATCCTGTGATTTGAGTTTTTCAACTTTTTTATCCCTTCCTGCACTGTATTTTTTTGTGTTTTTTCTTATTATATATAAGTAAATGCAAGAAAAATATATAAAATAATATTAAATCTAACATCACGTGCTTATTTATATTATATTTACATATATAGAATAAGAAATAATATTTATTTTAAAATTATATAAAAATTTCTCTATGATACCATACTTGGTGCATCTGCACTTGAATTTTTTACACTCATATCCTACGCATTTTAAAAAGGGAAGAGAGAGACAAATATAAAGAAAAAAAATAAAATTTTCTCTTTTTCATAGAAGGAATATGTAATATGAAAGCGCAAAAATAATATTATTGTTTTACAAGTGACCAACAAGTGAAACACTTTTCCCTTCATCGTCATGAAACCAAACACGTTGAGTATTTGTTAAACCAATCGTCTTCTTGCACTAATTAACAACTTCATTTTCAACGCAAGCCTCTTGTTAAAAGTATTAAAATATACCAAAACATGAGTTTGACATCTTTGATATATATATCTCCAACGTACAAACCTCATCTTAAAAATATAAAAGTATGCATGGTTAATAAGAACTTATCTAATATTTTAAAACTCTTCAAATATTGATTATTATAATTATTATATAGAATAATTTTAAAATTTTAAAATTCCTTTAATTCCTCTTTATTATATTTGAACATATATTATTGTTTCGGCAATTGAATACCCAAGCATTTCAATGTCATCTTCAGCAATATTTCTCTTGCATCACGGTTTGCTCTTCACAAAAGTTAAGAGCTTAGTTGTATGGATATATATTCTAGCTGAAGTGGATTTTTTTTTTTCTTTTTTTGAAGCAATTGAAGGTGACACTTCTTCATTAAATTCATTGAAGGTTGTATTTTTATAAATGTTTTTTTTTTCCAGTTTCTCTATTCGTCATTCAATCATTTTTTAAGAGAAGGTAATATAGCTGGGCATGCTTGGTGGTCAATCTAGCCTTTGATGCATTACTTTGCCCTTTGTATCATTTTAAGGCACAGTTAATAAAATAATTTTTTTTATAATATATAAGATGAGACTATATTTCCCTTCGAAACATTTGATATTTTCATATTTGATGAGTCACGGTACAGATCCAAGCAACCATGCTACATGTTCTTTTTTTACAAGATCCAACAATAAATTAGGTTTAAGTGAGAAACTATATTAATGGGTTTTGACCGGAATCTTAAGACATTAAGATTTATAAGTCTTTTTATTTATATAATCCTTACTTAATTCATTCTTATTACATGTGATATTTCTTTTGTTCATACTTAAATTTTCAACATATTTCTCCTCTAAAGTTCATACAAAATTATGAATGCCAAGCTAGAATTTCAAAATTTTAAATAGAACTTCTAATGATATTTGATAAAATCAAAGGGAGTGATTATAAATTCGGAGTGATTCATGATGTACTCGGTTTCCCATAGATGAGAATCTCAGAAAAGTATTTAACATTGAGCAAGTTGCAACTGACAACAGCAAGTCTCAAGATCCCTTTTAGATGGAATTGGATTATGCAACTCTAATTCTCCAGAAGCTTTTTTATATTTGTTCTGTCCTCGAGCACTGCACCCGCGCCAGAAATGGAAAAAAAAAAAAAGAAAAGCAAAAGCATTCATTAGCTTGTTAAATATATCTTCTCACAAGTTGCATTATAAAATGATATCTTCTCTGCATATACGGATTTGGGCCCAATGTCCTTGCAAAAATTAAAAAAACAAAATTATCTAACACTGCTCTTTTCTTGCGCAGAGGATAAGAGGGTGATGTTCCCACCACTTCCTATCAAACAATTTGTGGCCTTATCACTATGAAATGAAGAAAAATTGTTTGGTAGTTAACATGAAATGATACTTTATGCTTGGTGGGAAATATATATTTGATATATATCATGCTGGCATAGAAGGCCCCATGAAAAACTGTTAGATTATGCAATAAATTATATATGTGTGCAAAAATGAAGTGAAGTATCATTTGAAAATTTAAATTTTTTATGATAAATTAATTAAGAAACTGAACTTTCATTATTACTAATTGAGAGATTCAATTGTACTGGAAAATCTTTTTCTTGATTCGAAAATGTTCAGAAAAACAAAAATATCTTTCTTTGTATATTAAGACAATTTAAAACTTGAGTAAGATTCATGATTATATATGTTCTGAAATTTTTTTTATTGATAAATATTGCCAGAATATTTTTTTTATTGAGTTTATTCGGTGAGGTCCTTAATTAATTATGATGTTAAAATTGAGATTCTTAATTAATTATAACCCTAAAATTGAGGTGCTCCTAGAATAATTTTCTCCATAAAAATCAGGGTGTGGTTGAAATCAGATGGGATTCATAGGAGAGGAAACTCATTGCCATTGGAGTTGGACCATTAGAGCAGAAAAGCCATTTTCCATCGTGGTCCATGAAAAGGTCATAGTCATGGTGCATCTGACTAAGACCAGATTTTGTCACAGTTCTGATGTCAAAATAATTGAAGGGCCTCTTGCTGATCCAACCACCAATCATGTGTATCGTTTAATTGTGGGAAAATTGCACAAAATTCATTGAACTTTAAGGCTTTCCATAAATAAATGCTAATTTTATTTTTAATAATTAAACCTTAAATTTTAAAAAAATAATTATTAAAAATTTATACATTTTTAGTTTCAATTTGTGAAAATTTTCTAATAAGGGATCAATGTTTAGGTTGATGATTCAAAATTTCAAATTAACACTGATGTGAAGATCAAATTACTAATAAAAAAGTTATTAAATTATTTTTAAAAAAAATTAGAGAATGTCAATCGTCAAAATTTATTTATTTTTTGATAAGTTAATCATTAAAATTAAAGTTTAAATTATTAAATTTGAAAAGGAGACGAAATGAAAGGAGTTCTATGCGTTTCATTTTTTATTTTATTCATGTTCATGTATTTTTGTTAACGGTGTTGATAAAGATTGAGCCCACAACGAGGCTGGAAACATGAAAGTGCTTTGAGATTGGGACCACAACGAAACAACAGCTAGGTTCATGTGGTTGGGCTCTTGTTGTCATTACTGCTTTTCTCAAACTTATGGGTTGGATCCAGTGAAGAAAGAACGTTCATATTTAGGGTTGGGGCGGATTATGATTATGGGTAGCACATAGGTCTTTGATAGGTAATAATAGGTTACAACCAGGGTGTTTGACCAAAAAAAACAAGTTACAACTGGGATAAAAATAAGTTAGGTTATGATAGACTTTTCTTAAATAAATCTGACTTATTTTATAAAATATTAAGTATAAACCTGTCCTATTACTTGATATAGGATTTTTTCAAGACTTGGCATGAACTTTTTGCAAAAATACTAAACCTAGTCTAGTATGCAAACTTATTTATTAAGACTATGTTACATAAAAGCCTTCAAATAGGTTAACAAGTATAAGCTTTTAAGGCTTCAAATAGACCCAATATTACAATCAAAATTATTAAATATGTACAAAATTAATAAATTATATAAAATATTATAATTTTTAAATTATATATTAAAAATAAATAAATAAGTTAATCTATTAAGTTAAATAGACTTTGTTAAAAGCTTAAGCCCAGCTTACTTAGTTAAAAAGACCTTTTTAAAAGTTTAAGTTTGACTTATATAATAACAAAGCTCAAAGTAGAGTAGATAATAAGTCTCTAATAGGCCTCTTAGCCCATTCCAATCCCTAGTTACAACTAAGAAGCAAGCTATCAAATCTAATTGCAAATCTACTGGTGAAGGCAGGACTTTTTTTTTTTAAAATCAAATCACAATGAAAATAAGAATGAGAGTGAAATTACTACCAATAGAATAATTATTATTCTTATTTTAGTATTTGGTTTAGTTTAAAAATGAAATTTATTTTATTTCGATATTCGATACATGAAATTAGTATATAAGAGTAATAAGTAGGCATATGCCTACATAAATACTTAAATCAACATTTGAAATGTATAAAACTTTGTATTGTAAATGCACAAGTCTCTCTAAAGAATTAATTATACATGTCAAATATTAATTTAAATGTTTATAGAGTCACATTGCTATTTAAGAATTTTTCTAGTATACAATAAAGTCATTTGTAATCAATGAAACAAAGCAAGTATTAAGTTATTGCAACTTGCAAAGAGTGGTTATTCTTTTTTTAATAGAATCAAAATGCCATGTCTTTTGAGGTACTACATTAAGGAATCATTATTCCTACCAAATAGAGGAGTGTAATAATCGTTCTTGCATAATAAATCCAGGGGATGCAACTGCAGCTTGGTTAACCTTTAACAATTCAAAGAAAATGTTGGAAAGGAATGCATCAAGCTTCAGAGCTTCTCACCTCATGTTGTAGAAGCTATGGCTATCAGAGAAGTTATTCAATGAGAAAATATAAGGGATTACACTAGGGTTATCTGCCTATCAGATGCAAAAGAGCTAGTGATAAAACTGAGAACCAAGTATGATTCTCAGAGTTCACAAATGTTGGTTCAAGACATTTGGGCTTTATCTCTTCAATTCTCTACAGTGTCCTTTATTTACATTCCATGGCATTTCTGTCTTCAGCCCATAAACATTGCAACTAGACTATATTAATTCTGCCTTAGGGAGTTGACAAAAAAAAAAAAAAATTCTGCCTTAGGGAATCCATGTGCGCATGAGCTTGACTCTGTTCTTCACTACAAGGTGCCTGTGTGATTCATTGAAGGAAAGATAGATATGCATAGATGCAGAGACGAGATTAAAGAGTTCTTAACTTCTAATCTTCGCGTGAGCAACAACTTACCTTCATTTTGGCCCTAAAACATGACGACAATGATGCAAAGGCAAAATTAAAGAGCTAATGCGACTTGACTCAATTAGTTGAAGGAATCTGGTTAAACTCTTAAGTAAGGGCTCATATCCCTCCTTGACAGTCTCTTTGGTGGGCTCTACCTAGGTCTTTGGATTCTAGGCATTCCAATAACACACTAATCAATAATTTTGGAAGAGAAATTTTTAAGTAGGTATGTGCATATATAAACACTTAAATGAACATTAGATATCTGAAAAATTTTGTGGGTCATATTTTATAAATATATATCTCTCTAAAAAAGTTGATTATGCATACCTAATGATAATTTGAATATATATGTAAGCACATACTTACTCAAAAATTGCTCATCTTAGAGTAATCTATCCTTATTACTATTTAAAAAAAAAAATTTAAAGAGAGGAAACACAAGACGAGATACTCACCGGATATAGTTGCTATGCCACATGCAGTGAATGGAGAATGAGAAGAACATCGAGAGGAGTCGAGTGTTGAGCTTGTTGAAGTCTAATGGTGGGAAAACTTGTTTCTTCATAATTGTTAAAATCATTGTTAAGCTTAGGGTGCTTTTTCATACTATGTACTGAACATAGGAACGTTTCATTCCCATCAAAGGATTTCCAGCAATCTCAAAATATAACCGAAACTAGACGTTGCCTAAACGAAATTCCAACACTAGCCTGCATGTGTGATGATGTCACATATTTATAGTAGAATTGTTAAGCAAAAGCAAGCCCATGCATATGAGCAATGCTAGAAGGGAATCTTCTTGTCTATCCCGTTAAAATTTTTTATTCCCCCTTGTAAAATACTCGTAAAAAGAAAGAGAAAATAAATGAGCAATCTTGATGAAAAGTCACATAGCTCGAGGAAGTAAAACACATTAGGAGAAGAAACACTATCTTGGAAGAAGAAATAGATCATTTGAACAAGAAGACGGCATTTGTTCCTAGAAGTTATATTTCAAGAAAAGTACAACACTTGTCTTTGAGAGCTATCAACCTGGCAATAATTTCATATGAAGGAGAGCATTTAATATGTTCTTACGAGAGAGCTTGGAATTATATTGTTAATAGATGTGAGGAAAAGAAAAAGACGTACATCTAAAAGAAAGAAAGAATAATAATAAGTTAGAAAAAAAAAGAAAAAGAAATAATAAGACGTGAAAAGAAGAAATGCATGTAAAAGAATAAAGACTGTGACATAATAAAGGAGCAAGTCCCCATAAAACATTGAGAGAAGAAAAAATTGGTGAGGTGAAAAGTAATTTTAAATGAGAATGTGACGCTTAATGTATGTCTGGGATAATTTTTTAAAAAAAAAGAATCATTTTTTTTACAAGTTTATTCAGTAAAATTTTAATTATAAATTATTTTAATTATAAAATAAATTAATTTAAAGACATATTTATAACTGAATTTCAAAAAAAAATTATTATTTTTTCTTAAATTTTTTTAAAGCTGAGTTAAGCATATGTATAATTATTCATTTAAAAAAAATTATCTTCTAAGGAGAGCTTACCATGGGTCTTGGGAAAGCAGCTTGGAATTTTGTTGTTAATAGATTTATTAAGATTGCGAAGGTTTTGCCCTCACAGTTGGAGTTGTAATTAACAGGCAATTTTGGCAGCAAAAAGAGGGAAGCCACTTTTCAACTTCAGTTTCCACAGCCACTTCGCTCCTCTATTGGCTGCTTCTCCCGTTAAAGCTCCTTTGAAGCGCATGGGTACTCACCACGGAAGCTTCCATTGCGACGAGGCCCTTGGCTGCTTCATGATTCGCCTCACTGATAAATTCTCAAACGCTGAAATTGTACGCACCCGATACCCCCTGGTTGGTTTGTTGACTAGCTCCTCCTCTGCATTGCAATTTTTTTTTTTTGTTTGGTTGCTGAGAAAATGTGGAGAAAGTTCTGCAACTGTTATCACTCATATAAGCTATGCTAAGGGGTATTTCTCAATGCTCAAATTTAGGCAATGACCCAAAAGGATAGATATGGAAAATTTAGCAGGCTGATGCAAGTGTTCTTTTGAATTTTTTCGCTTTTGCGTAATGCCACCAAGTGTAGTGGAAGTTTGTATTTTTTTTTTATAAAATTATATTTAAGGCTTTTGTTTAAATTTGATTGTGGGTCTGCAGGTAATACCGAGTACTTTCACTCAGCAGGAGGAGAAACTAGATTAGAGATTTATCAGCAGAGCAAGTGTACATTAGAGTAGTTTGGTTTCAGATTAGTTCAGCTTCTGTTATTTTCTGTTAAGTAGTTGTTAGTTAGTCGTTAGTTAGTTTTCCTCACGTGTAGAATGTGAGCTAGCTAGATCTTGGTGTATATATAAGTTAACTTTCCACATAATGATGATTATCAAGTTTCATTCTGCAAAATACAATTTCGTTAGCAGGTGTTGGAGGGTCTTGATGCTGTTCTTGATGTTGGGGGAGTGTATGATCCCAGCCGAGATCGGTATGATCATCACCAAAAAGGATTTAAGGAGGTTTTTGGGCATGGTTTCTCCACTAAACTAAGTACTGCTGGTCTTGTCTATAAGGTTTAACTCTGATCAAAGGATTCAAATTCTCTGTACGTGTTTCCTGTCCCTAACCCTATCCTACCAATTAATTACTGACAAATCAGTAAGAAAATATACTTCTCTCTTAATTAAGATTAATTTCTTTCTAAATATAAATATTTTTTTAGTGATTTATTAGCACTTAATTGAGGAGACAGGATTGAGGATAAGAAAATAGGACAGAGGATTTAAATCCCTGATCAAAACAACCTACTTGAGTTTGTTTGGAATCACAAATTTTGAAAATTCATTTCATTTATAAATGAAATCTCTTTGTTTGGGAAGCTATAAAAATCAGAATTGATTTGATTATAAAATCCTTCTAATTTTAGTTGTGTACTTGTAGAAATCCTCTTAATCTTGTTGGATTTGATTTGATTTTAGTTTTAATTATTAGTTTAGTTATTTTGTCTATCCTATCGAAGGGTAAAAAGGTAAAATTATTAAAATAAAATGAATCCTAAGATGGAAATTGATTTACACATCAATTCACGTCATTTTTTTTATAATGAGTTCTAAGCATGGGATTTATTCTAAATCAAATCAAATCAAATCAAATTTCACTTTTTAATGATTCCAAACACTGTTTGGGTTTTATCACTTCCTGCTTACTAATTTGCCTTGTTTGCACATTCAAGGTGGCTAATTCCTCTCTTTTAGTATAATTACTAATTATTTCTGGCAAATTTAGTTTTCTCTGTGAATCTATGATTATATCTGATTTATTTTTTCTGTCTATAGCATTTTGGAAAGGAGATTATAGCCAAGGAACTTTGGGTAGATGAAGAGCACCCAGATGTGCATCGCTTATTTTAGACTGTTTACAAGAGCTTACTGGAGGTAACGAATTTTGAATTTTATTTTTCTCTCCTCCTTTCCAACCTTTTATTGAGCATCCTTGTTAGGTTTAATTCTTTCCCAAGCATTCTTTTAAATAACTAGTTCTACTTATTGAGTGAAATCTGGGTTAAGAGGACTTAGGGGAGGCTCAACAGGACTTTGGATGCTGAGAGGAATACAAAATTCTTCTTGCACCGGGGAAATGAATGCATCAGTTAACCAAGTATAGTTTCTATCTTCCATTTGTATTATATATAGTGTCAAATCCCTTATCCTGCATACTATCATATCAAGAATTTCCTTGCACTTATTGGCTGATTTCTGATAACTTCTTTTCAGAAGCTTTATCGCTGCGTACCTAAGTGGAACCTGACACTAGAATTGGCTGTTGACTTCTGTAGAATCTCTGGGTGACTCTCTTTATTGGAAAGTGTGTTTCACTTGTGATAACTGATAAGATTTATAGAAAGATAAGTTTAAATCCCTGCTTAAATAAATTAAATGGCATTTATTTTGGGTAATGGCGAGCCCAACAGAAACCATAGTGAAATTAAGATGGAAAAGTGGACTTCTGGATGCCTCTGAAATGCTACTTTCTCTGTGATTGTGAATAGGGAGCCTAAATCTTGGTTTATAGGACAATGGGGAGTTAGGCAAGGTGACCCTATCCCCCCTCTTGTTCATCTTAATGGCTGATGTTCTAAATTGGTTACTTTCAAGAACTGAATACTATAAATTGGAATCTATTTAACGGTATTAAAGTTGGTTCAGAGGAGGTCATGGTCTCCAATCTTCAATTTTCTAATAATATGATTCCCTTTCTATAGGCATAAAGTGATACCTTTGTGAATGTCCTTTCTTTTCTTAAGTTCTTTGAGGCTATCTCTGGTTTGAACTCTGAAGGTTAACTTGGTTAAGAGTGGCTTAACTGGTTGAACGTAAATAAGGATAATCGGGTTCTTTCCTATGTGGCTGTGGCTGGTTGTCAGGTTCTGCTGTGGGCTCTTATATTTGAGAGTTCCTTTAGGTGGTAATCCTAACAGCTCTTTTTGGGATCCACTATTCTTGCACTATAAGGTGGCCACTTTCCTTTGAAACAACCTTTTTGGGACTATTGGATAGCACTGGATGTGTCCCTCTATAGAGCAATTTTTTATGGTTTAATATAAAGGTTTTGGTAAAAATAAGAAGATTATGATTTTATGGCAGTCTGCAATTTAATATGCGCCTGTTTGTTTTGCAGTGCAAGTGGGCGTTTGGAGGGCGTTGAGCAAAAGCTCAGAATTTTAGCTTCCTAAAAACAAGCTTTGGAAATGTGAATGCCCGGTGGCATTTACAAAGATCCAAGAAAAAAATTATACGGGCCGCGCCAAAACTAACCACTTTTTAAACAAGTCATTAAAATATAAGCTCAGCTCACATAATTTATATGGTTAAACAGGTTGGTCCTATGCGTTCAGCCTATTTTGACAGCCCTATGTTCAACTCAACACTACTTTGTCGTTTCTATCTCTGTATAAAAAATGTAGACATAACTGTCATGAGGAAATATACAAAGGAATAGCGTCTTGGAACTACGACATTTAAATTTTGCATCCTAACACAATTCATATCTACATCAATCAGTATTGTTTTATGATGAACATTTCTATTTACTTTGTTGAAATACATCAATCAGTATGCGGAACCATTACAAAAAGGATGCTTGCATACAATACAAAAGTGAGAGTGCGGTCTGCCGCTCTGTATTCACTGTGGGCATCTAGGGTATCACTGGGACCTATAGAAATAATTTTGACATGTGTGCCTGTGTTCTCTTTGTCACCAAGGTTATTGCTGATAAAGTTTGAGTTCTGAGCTCTGACATCCTCAATGTTCTTGTGAATAGAAGTCAGTGTTATAATAAAGAAAGGGTTTTAGGGCTTGTGCTATGAGTTTTGTTTCTTTTGTAGTTAGAGGTATATGACTGGCATATTGTGCATGTATAGTGTGGATTGTTCCTTCATTCTTTTAGATTCAGTACTTAATGGCTTGTTCCAAAAAGAACTTTGGTATGGCTAATGTTGTGGGACACTCAACTAAGAAACTCATTTTCTTGGATTTAATTTTATAATGCCTGCAGCATTGCTTAGGTGACAAATGTTGCATTTGGGGTTTATTAGGCCTCCTAGATCAGCTGATCATCAGTAGGACAAAAATTTGTTTCTGGTGATATGTTAAATTATGATAATGTTCTTGTTTAATTTTGTCAGGTAATTGATGCTATAGACAATGGAATCAATCGGTATGACACAGACCAGCGTCCAAAATATGTGAATAGTACACATTTATCCTCAAGAGTAGCAAGGTTAAATTTGGATTGGACAGATTCTGATCAGTCACCTGAGAAAGAAAATGAAGCCTTTCAATGTGCAATGGCTCTTGCTGGCATCGAGTTTCTAAATGTGAGTCTTCCCTCCTCGCCCTCTTTCTTTTCAAACCCTAACATGAATAAGGGGTTTAAAATTTGTTCTTGCCTGTTTTACCTTCTGCTTTGGATTTTATGGGCCACTGGCTGCAACCTAGGGTAAAGAGGGATTTATGAATAATGGCTGTTGTGACTCTTTGAATTTTGTTGTTTTAACAAGTTGAAGCACTCTGCCCTCCACCCCAAAATTTGCAGAGCATCCTTATCATGTAAAGTCGTGGTTACCAGCAAGGTCAATTGTAATGGAGACCCTTGTGGCAAGACAGACTGTTGATCCCGGTGGAGAAATTATAGTTTTGACTAAGTTCTGTCCTGTGAGTTGGAAATTCTTCCTCTTAACAGTTTGTATATGGTTTGAAGTTGATTCATTCAAATTATATCTATTCAACTGTCAGATGTTCAGAAATCATGATTTGAAGCTTGAATGTGTATGAATAACGTCTTGAACATTTTTTACATCTTACAAATTTTAATGCAACATTTAATATAGATACAAATGGCATCAACAGCATTTCATAATCTATTTATTAAACAGTTTACCAACTAGCTGGTGATTGTTGTTGCCTCAGTGACTGGTTGTGCTTGGTCTTTACTCTCTAGCAAAGTTGTGTGAGTTTAATCCAGTGTCCTGTGATTTGTACCCTGACAACTAGTAATCAGGTAGCAAGACAACTTCCTGGATACGATGTGGCCCTGGCTGTCCTGCGACAGCTGTTTTAATTTAAGGCCCATTTGTTTTGGCTGCCACCGGGCGTTTGAAGGAAGTAAGAAAATCTTCCTTTGTGCAAACGCGAGTCTGCATTGGATGAAATCCAATCCAAACAAGCAGTTAAGTGTTTCGTTACTTACCCATTAAAATTAACATAATAGGTATTATAAAGGCCACCAACAGGCTGCTGTTGTTGCTTATGGTCTAGAATGATCATGTCTGTGCCATGTTCAATTATGTAAGAAATGTTCTTTAAAATTGTGTCTCCCTGCTACTAAATTTCTCTTTTTCCCCGTTCTCCTCAGGTGTTAGCCGCATGGTACTATTAGCATGAACTACATACTGTATTGTCAGAAGATATTAACCTGATTTTGTATCCTGTAGTGAAAGCTTCACTTATTTGAGCTTGAGGTGGAGATGAAAATTGACCCTCCCATCAAATATGCTCTCTATCAGGTATGTACTTGATTTTCATTTTCTTGAAGTCCAATTCTAGGCTTCTAGTTCGTCAATGAGTCTTCAAAAATAGGCCCCAATAATGTTGGGCTAGAGGTTTGGACACACTAAACAACAATTTTCTAATGATCTTGGACTTTTTAACTTGTTAAAAATTCATTTGCTAACATACCTAAGTCCCTATATCAGCACCAGAATTTTTGTAACCTTCCTCATTAAGGTTACTATATCTCTCTGATTTAGGTTCTTATCAGCTGATTTCTCCACATGTACATATCTCAATGCCCTATACAGGATGAGAGAAGCAAACTAGGGCGAGTGCAGGCAGTTGCAATATCTCCTGATAGGTTTGAGATCCGAAAGCCTCTACCGACCGGTGGTGAGGTCTAAGGGATGATGAACCGTCAAGGGAGGCTGGAATTCCTGGTTGTGTTTTTGTGCATATGAGTGGATTTATTGGCGGAAACCAAATTTTTGACGGTGCCTTGGCCATGGCAAAAGCTGCTTTGAAGATATAGGCAAAGGATCATAATGAGTTTGGTGTTTCAGAGCATCAATTTTGCAAAAGCCTTGCACAGTATAGTTTATCGATTGTGTTCAAAGTACAGAGAAGGGAAGTAAGAAAAAAGACAGTTGTAAAAACTACTCGGAACAGTGGCTCATGCGTAGTTCTATGTTACTGAATTTTTAACCCATGAGAATCTGTCTTGTCTAACTTCACTTGAGAGTGTATTAGAAATTCAGAGGACGACCAATTCATAAACAAGTTTTTTGGTACTGCTTTTATTCTCCTCTTGGCAAGTTCTGTTCAATAAAGTTTCAGGTTCCACATATAATGTGAAACATAAAAGTAATTTAAACCCTTTAAAAAGAGTTATAATAAAACGCAAGGCAATATTTAATAATTTGCAAAGATTACTCATAATACTTTTATTACTATTGCTCTTCATTTGTTCTTAATCCTGACACTCTAAATAATCACTCTCGGGTGGAAGTTCCCGCTGATAAGCGTGCAACGAAAGTAGTGGATTTTGCGTAACAGTAATGGTATATTTATGTCTTTAAATTAATTCTAGAAAAATTTCTCATTATAAATTCTAAATATAAGTGTCATGAGTTCATGTCTGATAATATATACAGGAATTAACCTACATTTTAATTAAAAAAATAGGGGCAAATAAAATTATATATTACATCAAATTCAAGAAAAGTATTTTTGAACAAAATTACAAGTGTGTAGTAGTAAAAACATAATTTGTTTCAAACCTTAAAATTTTTTTTTTCCTTTTAATATTTTTCCTAAGCCAGAGACGTAATTTTTCTTACAAATAATGTAATATAGTAAATCCCCCTCTATTTGCTTTGCTTCTTCTTCAATCCTCCTTTAAATTGAGTATTGATTTTTTTAATGAATTGTTAAACATTTATTGATGACTAATTTTTAATAATAAATGTTTTAAATTGATTAAGTATAACTAAAAATTAATAAATATTTAATAATTAATCAAAATATCTCAACCCAAAAATAAAATTTGGATAGCAGAGTAACTTCACATATATCCAATTGCCTAGGAGTACAAGTAAACAACTACACAAGTGATGAGTGCAAAGTTTGTATAATGGTTATATTCGAGTTTTTAACAAAAGTACACAAGTAAAAAGAAGGGAGAAATATGTCGGCCAATTCATATGGGAACGTGTCTAATTCTAACCACGTGACGCAAAGGAAATATATTTAACAAAAGTTCAAGCTTCATGAAGTTACGAGGTCACGAGTTTTTTTTTTCCTATTATTCGTTAATTATTTTTAGGAAAATGTTTTTTTAATTTAAAAAAGTAAAATAACAAATATAATCTACAATTTAAATTAAATTACGATATGTAACTCTTTTCTTACTCGAAAATTATCAATGACTAAGTATTTTTTACATTGAAAACCAACATTACAAGTGCTCCAATTTGAAGAAAGTAAATTATCCTCTTTCAGAATAAATCCAAAGCTCTATTCTTTTTGTAGAACCGAAGAAGAAAAAGGAGCCACTGACGAATAATTACAAAGTTTCACAAAAGAGAAATATAAAACACTCAAAATAAGGGATAATAACACTAAATTTGTCTTTGGAAGAACCAGATCTAGAGAACTAAATCAAGATCTAACAAATCTGAGCATATAAAAAGAAAAAACAACCAAACCCACAAGCGACGCTTAATGGAAGCTAAAGGGGCCATGGCTTCCTCTAAATTTTTTTAAAAAATTTATTCTTACTTATATTTTTAAATAAAACAAGTAATTTTTTTTAAATTTGACCCTTCTCACATAAATTTTATTCATTGTGGCCCCTCACCATTTTGTTCTAACTCTGCCTCTGACCAAACCAAAAGAAATAAAGGAAAATGGAGTTTGTGGGGGCTGCCATCCAGGTCGAGCGGCGGCTGCCCCACCGCTCCGACAAGAGAGGCACAGCCGACCAAGAGGGAGAGAGCGGAGAGAGAAAGACGAGCGTTGTTGAACCTTTTTATGTTTTGAAAAATGTTTGATGCACACTATGTGTTCGTACTTTTTCTTACATCATCCTGTTTGAAAAAAAAAATAGTGTTGAAATGTATATTTTTTTATTTTATTATCAAAAAATAGTATAAGTATAATATAATAAAAATGATATGTAAATAATGTTATTGTTATTTTTTTATAGTAATACTACATGGTAAAAAAAATAATCAGAATTTTTAATAAAATTTAGTAAAAATTAAATAGAGTTATTAGATAAAATTAAATGATAAGAACTACTTAATTATTTAAGAGTCGACAAATACACCAAATTATTATGTAAAAAATTCTGATAAGAAAATTATGATATGTAAATAATGTTATTGTTATTTTTTTATAGTAATACTACATGGTAAAAAAAATAATCAGAATTTTTGATAAAATTTAGTAAAAATTAAATAGAGTTATTAGATAAAATTAAATGATAAGAACTACTTAATTATTTAAGAGTCGACAAACATACCAAATTATTATGTAAAAAGTTCTGATAAAAAAATTATGACAATATAACATTTTTTATCTTGTTAATATTTGTCTAGTGTCTTCATAATCTTTGAATGTTAGGCTAATTTTGTTATAATTAAATTAATTCAAATAAATTAAAAGTAAACTCATCATAAAAAACTTATGTTTACTACACTGATGTCTCTATTAGGAAAATTTATGCAAAACTCAATAATTTATTAAAAAATGTTACAACAAATTTCAAAATGTTGCCGGATCTAATAGATTTATTAATTGAGTTGTTAGTTTATGAGTATTTTGCGGTCTATTAAACGTCATTCTTATCTTAGTTCAACCTCATACATGCCACCCTTACCAGCACGCCTACACTAAATGAATTTATTTTTCTGTTTCTCAGTAGATATTGATAAATACAGATAACAATGATATCTGATGTATTCAACAAAAATAAATAAATAAAGAATGATATCAGATATAAAATTTCTTGAACCTCAATTAACAAATATGACAGATTTGATAATATATTACATAACATTTGTCACATAAAATGATAATTTTATGAAATTGAGATAGAATGAAATAAAAAGATCATTCATAATTCACGATTTAATAACTTTTAGAATAAAAAATATTTTTTTAAGGCACTCCACTATTTGGTAGATAGAATTATTACAAAATAAAATTAAAGTTAATGTAAATAATATAAATACTCCTTATAAAAAAAATCTTTTAAACATTAACAATAATATTTAATTTTAATTTTTTATAATTTAATTAAAATAAATGTTATTACCTTTAAAAAAATAATATTATCACATCAAGTAAATATATTATATTTATTTTTATATATACATAAGTTTTAAATAAAAAGTAGATCATTTTCATCAAGACTAAAAATTATATTAGTACGTTAAAATACCATTAAGATTAATAAGTAATCAAATATATAAAACTTGACCATAAAAGAATCACATCATAAATTGAAATATAAAAAGGATAATATTTTATTACCCAAAAAAATAAGAAGGACAATAAGTTTAATTTCATAAAATTTATAAGAATATATTAAAAATAAATAATTTTAATCTCATTCTATTGAGCATGGAATCCCAATCTCACATCTTTAGGAGGAAATGGATTCCATGCTCCATTTCAAGTTTTATGGAATGGAACATGAAATGAAATAACCATTCCATAACTTTTTTTTTAAACAAATATAGAAATACTCCATTTCATAAAATGAACATGAAATAGAATCATCGTTCCTACGTATTAAATGTCACATTAGTATTAATTACAACGAGTACTTTTATAAATGTAAAGAAGTTTAGTATAAATTTATCCATTAAGTAAAATTGATTTAGTTTAACAAATGTTATTAAATAAAATATATTATATATTAACTTAATTTAGATGAAATTATTATTATTATTATTATTATTAGATTATATTTTCTTAAATTTTGTCTCATAATATCTTAAAGTGATTTTTTTCAATAATGTTATACAATAAAAAAAAGAGTGAAAACTTTTTATATAATTTTAAATTTAAGGGTGATTGTTAAATGAAATAAAATGATAAGAATCACTTACTTATTCAAAAATGAACAAGTATGCTAAATTGCTGGAAAAAAATTCTGAGAAAAAAATTTTAATTATATAATATTTTACTTTTTCCTTTTTACAATGATGGCATAGATATTTAAACCTATGATCTTTTAGAAATTACTTAAAATTTTACCATTAATCCCTTTCTAGTGGTTTATAATAGAGTAAGAGAAAATTGTGAAAAAAAAAGACCTTTTGAATTTGATATTATGACCTCTACATTTTTTTCATTATTTAAAATTTAAAATCGTATAAAATTTACTCTCGCTTTTTTTTTTCTGTCTCAATTCTCAAATCACTGTATTTGAGAGTAAAATGTAAAATATTATTATCCATGTATTTATATTTAAAAAAAATTAATCAACAATTTATTCTTTTATATAAAAACACTTTCCCACTCCGGCAAATTTTTTAACTAGGGATAAGAGCATCCGTACGGTTCCAATGAACTGGATAAGGATGAAGGAGGTCTCCCGTCCAAATAAAATAGGCATATGGATTTTAGAGAACTTAACAAACACCGAAAAAGATTAAAAAAAAAAAAAGAAACAAGAGAATCAGCGGAAGCAATAACGTGGAAGATGGGGAGATATGGCGAGCCATGGTGAGGTCAAATAAGGCTCAAACTTCACAGCCAATTCAAAAGCATTACTTTACTGTTCAACCACCAGAACAGCATGTGTCACTCTCAGGTCCCCCACATGCTTAACTGTTTCAAATAACCACACGAGTGATTCAGATTCAGACCCTTTTAGACACTGCATCACTCCCCCAACCTAAATTCTACACACATGTGGATAAATTTTGAACAGGTATTATTTATTTTAAATATTATATTTAATAATTAATATATATATAATTTAATGAATCATAATATATATTAATTATTAAATAAAATACTTGATTTATTTTAATGGTTATGCCGAGGCACCGCCGCATTACATCATTTACCATGTTTCAATCCATTTCCAATACCCCCGTCACATCCCTGTTCAATAACCAAACTTGACTTGTATGTACTGATTGTCATCCACAGCTTCCACTATTTGAAGAAACTGCATGCCAATAATGGCTTTGACCAAAGCTATCCCCTGACTCAAGTTCACATACTTTGCCTCATGATCCAGAATATGCAACTACCAAGCAGCAATTCTGGTTTGACTTTGCTTCTC
Organism: Castanospermum australe; assembly: GCA_019955255.1. Taxonomy (NCBI): domain Eukaryota; kingdom Viridiplantae; phylum Streptophyta; class Magnoliopsida; order Fabales; family Fabaceae; genus Castanospermum; species Castanospermum australe. The sequence goes on along the minus strand of NSJW01000606.1, from coordinate 682,303 downwards.
TGAGTTGTGAGTACCACCCAATCTTAATACTGCTGCTTAAAAAATACACTCACATGCTTGGAGTTTTTATTCTCTTTCATCTTTTTCTTTTCAATTACGGTTTTATGTGTACAACTGAAAGAGACCTCATCTCATCTACTTTCTCGTTGGTTGAAAAGGGCAGGAAAAAGGTAACAAAAGTAATAGCTGCATGTGGAGCATTCAAATTGGGAACTGATGTTGAACTCCTTAAAAAAAAAAAAAAACCTTTTGAGATCACACAAGTGGGCAAGTTGCTATTAGAATAAAATTCTGATGGGGCCTGACCAAGTACAAGAAAACGCACGTATAATATGTATTGTATAGGATGCATTATTTATACTATTAGTAGGTGTCCCCTTGTATACATATACTAAGGGAAGGCGGACCAATACGTAGAGACCAATAAGGGTGTGGGTGCTACATATGCATCTTCCATTCATTGACTCATCTACTGGCCTGCAAAACACTAATTAAATGCCCCCTCCTGTGACGACAAATGGTGATAAGGCATTCTCTTTTGGTTCATGTGATTGTTTCTTCTCACCCTATAAGGTGGGCATGGAGGGATGTGGCACCTTATTGCATTATAGGTTGTGATTGTCATCATTCAATTATTGTTCCATTTTTTAAGAATTTCCCTTCTTTTTATCAATTTATAGTTTGCAATATAAGATGGGTCAGCCAAATGGACAATTAAGCTGTTAAAAAAGCATTCTAGGAATGAACTGAAAATATTCCCTTTCATGTAGTCTATTCTAATGGCCTGACAAACTGGTGGCTAGGCCAGAAGACCTGAACAAATACGTTACTACTTGGATACCAAGACACTGCAAATTTACAACAGAGTCTGCATCTGAGATTGGTTTTGATCATTTATTATTTGTTTTTTTTTTAAATTAGACTTGTTCAGGTTTAAAACTGAGAAAAATTAATTAAAAAAAATATTGATAAAAATTTTGCAGGTTTACTCTGCCAGAGAATCTCAGGAACTCGAGTTTCCTGGAGAGTCCAATACTAATATTCTGTAGCTGGCTAGTACAATCAAAGTTGTCAACAAGTTAATAAAAGAATAAGCCAATCGAGATTTAGATTCTTGCTTTGACCAGTGATCTGTATCCTCTCACGATTATATATATAAAAATTACACCTTTCTTGGAGTTGGATCAACCAGGCAAACTTTCACCCTCTTCAGTATGCAGAGAAAATCAGATAATCTGAAATAAACCCATAAAACTTTGCCACGGGAAATGAACCCAGCAAAATAAGAAAAAACTGAAATTTGAAAAATGAAAAGAAATTGCAGAAGCAAGAGACAATGTGCACCACAATAATTGAAAGGGAATAGCCATTAAAAGTGAAACTTTTCAAGGTGAACAGCACCATGAAGATCTTGACATTTAAGTGATCCTTTTTTTCACTTTCTGATGATTGTGCTCTGACATAAAAGATGATTCGGTTAATATTGCAGTAATTTTGGTAATGTATAAGTGTAGCAGTTACAGTTCCATCCAATTTGATGCTGTAGAAGCATGTATTCCACACAAGGCAACCTGCTTTATCTGCGCTTATGCAAAGCAGCTAAGCTGCCCATTCTCCATTTTGGTAACTTCTCTGTCATGCCAATTCTATCAGAGCTGGCTCCATGGCCCAGAGGGTTACCATCATTCTTTACTTTGACAATGATGGCTCATTGCCATTCCCATTCATCAAAATCACTGGTCCAAGAAAAGAAAAATCCTATTTATTACCAGCAAGCTATATATAATCAAAATATAAATACACATTAACCTTTTTGATTCCAACCCTGAAAAATTACATGAGATTCCAACCCAAACCAAAAAGTAAAAAAAAAGAAGAAGGAAACAAAAAATTAAGGTGGAAAAAAGCCCTAACCAAAAAGGTGAATGTAACAGAGAAAGAGGAAGCTAAGGGGTGGGAGAGACACAGTTGGGGCAGGAAAATGGACAATGGTGGGTCTCAGTCTCAAGCAATCAGTGCAAACAGCTCGGCATAGCACATTACACACTGCCCTCTCTTCCCCACAAGTTCTCTTTTTTTTTTTTTGGTTTTTTAAAATTTTTTGTGGGGTTGAAACAACCTACGATTGAAATTAAAAAAAGATGGTACCCAACTCACTGAGTTGACTCAGTGACAACCACCGATTTGGTGGCGAGTTGCCACGCGGAGGTGGCAATCAATGGCCGCGTGTGCCAACCCAGCATCAGACATCCATTGCTCTCTTCCACCCTGTACCCATCGCCGCCGGCAAACAGGGCCAGCAACGTGCTCGCTTGTTTGAACGCGTTCGAACCCAGGTGAACCGGATCGAACCCGGCCGATCCCAACCGGGCCCGCCATTGACTCAGGGTCTCGTGCCGCTCGACCCGGTCCACCCCTTCGCAGGCGACCACGTTACAGATTTGTTTCCCCAGGTACACCTCGGACATGACCTTATCCAGGGTGTTCACCGATCCCTCCAACGAGTCAAACATGGTCGAGTAATAGTGGAGTGACTCGGTGAACCGGCCTAGGAAAACCGGACCGTTGTGGTTGGCTTCTTGCTCCACGATGGTCACAATCTCCGGTTTAATCTGCTTCACCACCGATAACACCTTGTCGATCGCACCCGGCCGGGCCAGGAGTTTGTGCAACTCGAACACCGAGTTAACGGCCACCGACTCGACCTCACTCGGCCTGAGTTCGAGCATGGAAGCGTCAAGGTCCGCTAAGCTGTTCGCCACGAACCCTCTGTACTCGAACTCGACGTGAATCGTTTCTGCCAACTGGGCGAGTTTCCAACCCACTTCTTGAAGGTGGTCGGAGTTGTCCGGGGCGGGCGGCCCGATCCCGGTCAACCGGAAAGCCGGCGGGCCGCCCGGTCGGAGAGCCAGCGCTTGCATCAGAGCCGGCCATTGCATCCCTTGGTTCATGCTGAAATCGATGACGTGAACGCGCTTCTTGCCTTCGAATGCTTCGAGAATGGCTTGGTTCGCAGTGAAATGCGCGAATTTGAGGTATGGGCAAGTCTCGTAGAAGTGAATCTGTAGCATATCTGAGAGAGAATGGTCGAGCGGGTTCTCTAGGTAACGCCTATATATCCTGCGAGCGAGGGCTTCGGCGAAGTAGGTGGCCACCTTGCGCATGGCACCCACCTGAGACACTGCCAAGAACCCGATCTGCTTCACCAGCACTTCAGCCAGAGGGAAATTGTTCTGGTGAACGGCCTCTGCGCAAGCCATCAATGTGTGCACGAGTCGAACTCCGTTTTCTTGCGAGTCGACGACGATTACAGGGCGAGTTGACTCACTGGGCACGCCGAAATCCCCCATTGAAGAGGCTGAGATCAATTCCGGGTTGCACCCGGATGAGGATTTCAGGCGTTTGGGTTCCCTGGACGAGGGAGACTCAAGCTGCTGCTGGGTTTGACTGCTGTAGATTGCCTTACCGGGAATAGCTTTGAGATCGTAATCGGAAGAAGATGCATCTTCGAAGACCATGCTATCGTGGTGCTTCTGCAAGGAATTCATCTGCTGCTGATGTTGCTGGCTATGGTCGGTGAAATCAATGGAGGTAATAGTCGATGATTCCGCCGGCGCTAAGAACGAATCGTCAAGCGACGGAGGAGGATGGGACGCCGCTGCCGCTGCCGCCGCCACCGCCATGGGGTCAAAATTGGGAGGTGGATTGAGCCCAGAAAGCATGCTCTCAAGCCAGGTTGAAATATCAGAGGGGTTGTAATGGACGGTTTCCGATGAGAGCTGAGAGATGCCATCTTGGACATTACCTATAGCTTCTTCAAGCTGTTCCAGCTTCTGGGCCACTTCCGCCATGTCCGATGACCTTACCTTGTACCCGACAACGGCAAGAAGTTCGTCCATGCCACCGTCTTGTGCCTCCTCCTCCCAAAGCTTTGATTTTCCGGCTGCGTTGGTTGTCGCCATGGAATACCCACAAGTAGAGCTGGCAGCCATGGACACGGAAGGGTCACCTGGGTTGGGACGAAGATGGTGATGCTCCCTTTTCATGGTTGGTTTTTCCTCGTGATTTCGTATATTGGGGACTCAACAGGGGATTTGAGAGTGATTTCTCTTGCTTGTTGAGTGCAGTGGTGGGGCTCTCACTGCTCAGAAACCCAAGGCAAAGCAGGGTAATTGGGGCTCCTCTGCTTCTTGGTTTTTTCACCACTTCCACTGCTAGTACTGCAACTTCATCAGAAACCAGCCAATGTGAATAATAAAAATTATGATATATACTATATAAAAAAATCTTTCTAGCTATAAAATTTTGAAAAGGAAAAATATAATAAGGATAGAAAAGAAATCGCTCGTGAGGAGGCTCTGGCCCCAATGAAACGCCAGGCAAACAATAACAACAGCTCAAACAGATAAGATCCAAAAGATGCATTTTTAGGTTTTTACTTTCTTTTTATTTTGGCTTTTTTTTTCCTCTCTTTTTAATAATATATCTCCATGAAAATTGAGAAAAGGTTCAATGAATCAATGTAACTTGAAAGTTAGGATTTTCGTGGTTCATCCTTTGCTACGAAGGGCTTCATTAACTTCGTAGCCTTTTCTTTACCTTCACCGCAATACATCAACAATAATTTTATATTTTTTTATTCATTCTTTAAATATTTTTTTAATTATTAAATAAAATAAATATTAATTATTTTTTTATATTTTTAAAATATTAAATATTTTATTTTTTATTTAATACTTATTTTATTTAATATTAAGAGAATTATTAAAAAAATTAAAATAATATAACAAAACTCATATAAATAATACTACTACTGCCATTAAAAGGTGCAAAGTAATTATGGCTCAACGCAGTTAAATTAAATACTCTAGGTGCTCTCAACTAGTGATGTGTACTTAAGAGTGTGGGTTATTGGTGAAGAACGTAAAATTTCAGTCAAACAACTTTTATCTATAATGTGTTCGAATCTTATTAATAAACAATTTGTATGAAAAGATAATTTTGGTATTTTGAGAAAGAATAAATTTTACACTTTAAAAAAAATACCTTGTAAAAAATAAAAAAATAAAAGATTTGATGCCTTCTAATAGGTGAGTGTAGCTACGAAGAAAAAACCATTAGCAGCGGCATTAATTTCTGATTAAACATTCACTGCATGTTGCACCACCAAAAGAGCATTAACTTTGAAGGTCTGTTTGGTTTAAATTTTGAATAATTTAAAATGAAATATGAATTTATCATTTTATTTTTATTTAATAAGACCAAAAAAATTTTATAATATACAATCAAAATCATTTTACGGTCGTCTTTGATCATTTAATATTTAAAATTGAATTTATTTTATATTATTTAAACAAAATTAATTCTTATAAAATCACAATATAATATTTTCAAACGTTACTCAACTCTTTCACAATCAATTATTTCATCCTACATTATTTAAACATCAACTCTATTAAAATTAATTCTGCAAAGTTTTAATCTTATGGATTTTTTTTTGGTAATAAAAATTTACGTTGAAAAAAGGTTAATCCTAGTCGGGCCATGTTTATGAATTTATTAAACGCTTATAAAAATATTTATAAATGACCTACTAACAAAAAAAATCAAACTAAGTCATGATTTTTGTTATGAATTTTTTAATTCATACAAAATATAAGATCGCTCAAAGTTTTTTAGTAAGATTCGAATTCATAATATTATAAATAAAAATTATTTTACTAATACTCAAATTTACTTATAATTGAACTTCACACTTACGCTATAAATTATAATGAATATGTTTAGTAGAAAAAAAAATACTTACAGTTTTCTTTTAGGAAACTTTTTGAATACAAATACCTTTAAATTATTTTATATGGCTTTTTTACTATAAAATTATTTATATGGTTATGAACAAATTTAAACAGCTTTGTCATAATTTAACGTTTTTAACAATTAATCTCATTCAAATGTGCAAACATGTAAAATATCATACTAAATATGAAACTTTTAAATATATAGATATTTTATATTAAGTCATTCAAAATAACAAAACGTATAAAATGTGTGTGTGTGCGCGTAGACAAGGCAATTCTTTATTTAAATTAAATTGTGTAATATGAGATGAATACTGGTCTCGATTGTCTAAATTAAATTGTGTGTGTAAATTAAATTGCTCGTAAGTCAGATAAATATATGCTGATATAAACTACCCCTATTTCTCTGCTCGTATGTCTTTTATATGTGCTTTTTTTTTTAACATAAAATATGCTTGCACGTAAGATAAATTGTTGAGATGAATTTTTTTAATGATTTTATAACTCTAACATATTTTTATATGTAAAAGTCAATTGTATTTATATTATTTTATATTAAAATTTAATTTAATTATAAAAAATAATAAATAATAAATAATTAAATTTTTAATTATTTAATTATAAAAATTTTAATATCATATTAAAAATTAATTATTTTAAAAATTTAAATTATTATATATAAGGATATAAATAATTTTATAGTTTTTAACAGTAACTATCGTATCATTACGGGGAAGTAAAGTTGAATCCTAGTATCCTAAACCAGCTTCATGGGTCATACTCAAATTTGCCATTAAGTCAACATATTGCTAGTTGTCCTCTCTATAACTGTGTGTTATGTCAACTTGTCAATTTCTTCGCAGCATAACCCTTGATATCGACTGTTGAGGATGATTCTTCTAGTGGCATGGTTCCTATCTCCATATATATTATCCGAACAATTGCCTTCGATTTCTAGGATAACCCTTATAAAACTATGCTCCCAAACTATGTCGAGCCCCTCCCAAGCTTTTTGTACTTTTGTAACCAAGAATATATTTGGATGGGAGAAGAAAGGAAGAGAAAAAGAGATAAAAGAAAATACGCATTTTCAAATTTTAAGTTTAAAATATTTAAAATAAATATTTTTTTTTCTCTTTCTCTATTCTCGTTAATCTAAATATTACTTAAAATATTAGCGATCTTAAATTGTGGAAAAAACTCCTAATCCAACCACCCACTTCATTTCGCACTGAGTCCCCAAAGTCACCAAGATTTTTGTTTAGCTTACAAGTTTCATCGGCGTTAAGCTTGACCCTTCTCCCCCCTTTGGAGTCTGCAAATCACCAAATGAATTTAAATTTAAATAAAGAAATAAATTTAAACAACAACAATAATAACTAGATGTAAAAAAGAATGTGAATCCAATTTATTCTTTTCTTTTTATAAGTTTTTAGTTTTTAAATTATATTTGTAAATGTTTCACTTGTTATAAATAGGAAGGGTTAAAATAAAAAAGTAAATCAACTTACATTTTACACTAATAATTTAATTTTGATTCATAGTCAATATATAATTTTTTTTACATTATCATATAATTATGTGTTAAAATATTATTTAAATAATTTAAATATAAAAAATTATATAAAAATTAAATTTTTTTATTAATTTAATAACGCACAATCAAACGAAAATGTAAAAATGTTTTACCTAGGGTAGATCAAAATCGAATTGGTACACACATCCTTTCAATGTGTAAAAAATTAAACCTTCTTGGCTATTACCCCTTTTGACTCTAGCAAGATTCATTTAACAAAGAAATAGCTTGGTTATTATCAAAAAGCAAAAGAAAAAAAAAGCAGAAGTAGCTTGGTTTGAAAGTTTGCAACGCATTCACAAAGTCATAAATTAAGGAAAATCATGTGATATTAACATGTAACTAAGTCAAAAGATGTGATAATTATTAATTAATGACACTCTTACCTTTAATTCACTCCACATTGACATTGTTGTGTGAATAATTGTGATAGCTATTGGCAAAATAACTAGCGCGTGAACAATGGCGCGTGGAGTGATAATTAGCCAAATTTCCTAATGCTGGCAGTGCCCCACACGAAGGAGACCATTTGACCGAAACGGCCCCGCCGTCGACGTCAGACACCACCACCCGCAGCCGTTCGTCACCCAAATTTGCATTTTTTTAATTAAAATAAATAAAAAATAATAACAATAAAAAATATGATACTCGAAAATATCTTTCAAATTTAAAATTTTATATACGTTTGAAATTTTTTTAATATTTATTTTTTAAATTTATAAAATATTATATGAAAAATCGTTATATAATTCTAATGCTTTGTATAATTATTATCTTTTTATTTGAAATTATTATTTCTATATCATATTATCTCAATATCTATGCTTTGAAAAACCAATAAAATTTTTAAAGGCGTGCCAACTCAACAGCTCGCATGAGTGTGTTATTTTTCACGATGCGGTTGTGTGATTATTATTACTCTGAATGTATTTATAAATATACAAACAAAAAAATACATTTATAAATATAATTGGATATAACTAATAAATTTGACAGTATTAGAGATTAAGCGATTTTATATTATGTTTTATGAATTCAAAATGGAGTTATTTATGTCAATTGTGCATATAACTAAAAGGCTAAAATACACTAAATTATTATTATTATTATTATTAACTCTAATACTGCATATAGATGTTTAATTGTTGATGTAGTGCTTATTAAGTGGTTTTATTAATCTTTTTTTTTCTGAAAAGTGATTGTGTTAATTTTTTTTATTGATATTGAACTCATAGTAACAAAAAAAATCAAAGTCCAAGTGAAAGGAATGTTGCGACTTGATGAGATAGGTTTGATGAAGAATTTAAGTTAAATGCGAATAAAGTATTTCTTAACACGCGTTAAGGTTATGTTTGAGAGTAAAATTATTCATAGAGTAATAATTAAGAAATTAATTTCAAGAGACGAAACTCACAAGGTTTTTAATTTCAGTCCGAAAGTCACAAGATTATAACTAGGTTGTAATTAAGTAAGCAGCAGCGGTGCTTCTTATATACAAATTTTAATAAAATAACTTTTATTTGTAATATCAGAATTTTAAATTTTATTAAAAAATAGTTTATAAAAAGTGACAGCTTTAATAATTTAAATAAAAATTAATTTTATAATAAAAAATACAGTGATATCTCATAAAAATAAAAAAAAAATTAAGGGACAAAATGTTTAATTTTAAACTTTGCTTGGTTGTATTTTTATAAAATTTTCATTAGTATCAAAACTTGATCTTATCAGTTCAATCACTTCTCAAGGACATTCTTCCTGTATTTTATGGACAAAGATTTGGGTGTATCCCAAATTAAATCATAAAGTCATAAGGTAATTAGATTACATATCTTCTTTTTATTATTTTTTCTTTCTTTTCTATGAATGAGTTTAAACCGAAGAAATAATTGATGTGACTCTTTTTCTCTGTGCACTCCACTTCGAGATTCATTTTGGACAGGAAATATCATCGAGCACCATGCATGTTAGGAAAAAGGATTCTACGGAAATCACTTCCACTTTTAGCAGCGCAAGGAAATGACGTTTTGTATGTTATGGTCAACTTTTACATAGCCAACCAAACGTTTCTATTTTTTTCATTAAAGGAACGCTTAAAGGGAAATTTGATTAAAAAAAAATTAGCAACAAATGTGAAAGGGAAATAATGATTAATTAAATTATACATAGCACACCAAAAAGTAATTAATGTTAATCTTATAATAATGCCTATAGAATATCTTATCAAAGATTAAAAAAATTGTAAATAGCACATGGTAATATAACTATATTGTTTTTTCTTCATTGTTTAGGTTATAATCCAAGAACTTTTTAGGTGGTTGAAATATGAAACTAATAAATTGATAGTGTTCGAAACTATCTTTTATAAAAAAATAAAATAAATTCATTTTCAAAGTAATAATCATTGAATTACAAAATGAGGCTTTTTTTTTAATAACAACGAAGCTTTTTTCAAATTGTCAATTTATATTTGTTTCAAAATTATTTATCCGATTTGACTTACAATGACAAGTCAACCTCACTTAAGGGTACTTTCCACTGTTCATTTTTAATTTTTTAATATATGTGGCGACTTTAAAATAGTTTTGTAAAAATTTTTTATAGTCTACCATAAAATGAATTAAGTTTTTCACAGACTAAAAATTTAAAAGAGAAAAATAAAACAATGAATGAAAATTTTATATTTTCAAAGTAAAAAACTTTTATTTTTATATTTTCTAATTATCAAAACAAACAAATTAACATTAATATATTTAATTTATTGAAACATAAAAGATGTTCTACGTGTTTAGTTGTTAATGTTTTATTTATTTATTTATTTATTTTTATCTTTGATAAGGGTATTTTTAAAACATTATTATGAGACTAATTTTTTGGACATTATCGTGACTAGAAAGCCTTCTTAATAAATATTTTTTTAAAGTTTAAACTTTAACTCTCTTTTAAAAGTGAAATTTGCTTATCATTACATTCAATACTTGTTAATTAGTTGCTAATGTTTTATTGTGGACGTGGGAATTTACATTCATAACATGCATTTTTTTAAAATATCTTACTACTTTTTATTGTTTTTCTTTGCTATTACAAAGGTTAAAGTTAGACGAAGATAATGAGGGAAAAAAAAAGAAATATTTTTGCAGCACAGACCTAAAAGGTTGACAAATTCTTTAACACCAGAAATTCCATGCTCTTTTATTTCCATCAACCCCAAGGGTTGTGAATTTTATTTTACAACTTATTGTCACAGATAAAAAGAAAAAAACAGAAACTAATAAAAGTTTTTAAAAAAATATTACTATTATAGAATAACTTAACCTCTCATATTAAACAATTTTGTTCTTGACTAATACAAAAGCTTAATATATATACATACACACAGTTGATGTCCATCCTCTCATCCCTATTTTTTTTTTGTTTCTCATAATATTTTCTTATTCATTGGGTGAAATATTAATCTCTTAGGATATATTAGGCACCAAACGAAACCTTTTTTAGAATATTTACTTTATGTAAAATTAAACTTTTATTATTGAAATTAATCTTTAAGAAAATTTAAATTCTTTCCACTAGAACCAATACTTGTTGGTGCCCTATTCCATTTTAACCAGACCAAATGCAGAGTTAATTACTTAACCATCCTTTTCTTCATTATTTAAGCTAATAATTAAAAAAGTAATCACATGCTTTTTATTAATTTAAGTCCACATCAACCTTGCTACATCTCAATGACATATCATGCCGCCTAATCAAATCTTATAATATTTGTCAAATGAAAATAGAAATAAAAAAAGCTAACATGGTTTTCAAGCTCTGGTTAGTGGTGGAATACTTCGTATATATGACAATTAAAAAATGTACATAATGGCTGAACTGGTATGATTTGTGAAAAGAAAAACAATTAATTAATGTGCTAATGGGGTTTGATATTGCTGCCGGCTTTAAACAATTTGTACAAGTGAATGCTGCCGACCTTGCATGCATGCTCTAATATAAATACTAAATAGCTAGAATGGTATATTCAATATGATGTGAGCGTATCTCTATATAATTGAGCTAGGCATCTTTTTCTACTTTAAAAAAAATAAACTAGGAGTAAAATTAAATAATGTTAATCTATAATGGTGTAGTTTAATGATAAATAAGCTGAACTAATGGATATTAGTTCGAGTGAAAAAGATTTAAATTCTCTTAATGATCGACCTCAATGATAAATGTTTAATTTTGTATAGAGCGAACATTCTTAGAAAGAATTATTGATTCGGCACTTGACAGTATTTTGAGAGATTAGTCTCTCATTTAACGAATGAGAGGATATTTTGAAAAATAAAAAAAATGATAAGTAAGCTGAATTTTCAGTAAAACAAGTTTTACCTGCAATGTAAGGAATTCAAATTTTATTAAAAAATACTTTGTAAGGAGAGACAGCCTCAATATTTCGGATGAGATTAGACTTTGTATGAAAAGAAATTAAATAATTTTAAGTGAAGTTTTAATTAAATAGTAAAATTGTAGAAGAGATGTCAGATTTAACCTTTTAGAAAAGAATTACTTAAAAAATTGTCTGTATTATATAATTTTTTTTTTTAATATTGGGGTGCACCTCTCATCTAGATCCACCCTTGATCGACAATAAAAGAGACTTGTGCTAAATATTTTGTTCTCTTCTCACATCTCAATATGCACAAGAATATTTATTTAATTTTCACAGTGGCTTTGTAGGTTTATAGCATGTTAGTACTATTTAATTGGGGGTTCAACAGAGAAAGCAATAGAATGAGGGAAATCAGAAGTGGCGCAATTAGGAAAATGATTGACGAGTGGGAGGTAATTATAGGTTGGGAGGATAAGAAAAGAGAAGAGTGGGTGACTCGTTGTTCTCAGCAAGAGTAATTAGTAGAGATCATGCATCACTATCATCCCTCGTTTCTAGGAGGAAAATGGGGAATAAAGTGTGGGGCTCTTCTAATATACACAACAACACGTCATTTGTAGAGTAAATAAAATTTATGATGGTGATCATGCTCAATTCTTTCGGTGTAGCAAGAGCTGGTCTTCGTGGATAGAGGAGGGAAGAGGGCAGGTTCCCTAGTATGAAGGGGAAGGAGGTGCAGATTTTTAAGTAATTATTTAAAATTTTTATTTATTAAATTTTATAAATATTTTAAAAAAATTTTAATTTAAAAGATTTTAAAATATTTAAAATATCTAAATAAAGAAAGAATAATTTATTAATTAACTTTTTATTGTCTTTTTTTTTCTCTTCATTTTTTTTTAATTACTTTCCTTTTCATCCTTTCAAACTCTCAAATATAATCTTAGGATTTATCTCTTAGCCTATTTTTGGTTTTATTAGATTTAACCTATTTATTATACAAGTTATGCTTAGATTTTTAAAAAAGCCTATTTAATTAAATAGATCAAGCATAGACTTTTAAAAATATTTTTATAACCTAATAAATTGACTTATTTATTTTTTATATATAATTAAAAATAATATCTATACACTTTATTATTATATATTTGTATAATTGATTAATTTTGTACATAATTTAATTTGAAAGTCTACACATGTTAACCAAATTAAAAATTTTTATGTAATATATAAGCCTTTAAATAATTTTACGAGTTAGGCTATGATTTTATATTTTTATAAAAAGGTCAGGTTGAATATAGAAAAAAATCTATGTTAAATAATCGGTTATGTTTAAATTTAATGTTTTACAAATCAAAACAGACTTATTTAAAAAAGCTTATCCTAACCTAAAGGTTTTATATACACATGCTCTGTCACTAAAGCCGAGCTGTGCACAGGTTAATTAATCGGATAGGTATATAATACACTAGATTTGAGTCCCATTGAATTACGCATTATTGAGTCAACCAACTATTCATTTTTCATTTTCCTTCTCTTACGCATTTGTCCTTTTTACTATACTAAAAGAAAGGTGCAAATACTATGTACATTTTTATAATTTAGTTAAGAATTTAAATTTTGATCCATTTTTGGTTTTAATTTTTTTTTACATGATTATCATTTAATTATATATTGTTTATCTTTATCTTTTTAAATAATTATTATTTTAGTCAAATTCTTTCTATAATTTAATAATACATAATTAGATGATAATTTAAAATTTTTTATACTGACAGTGAATTAAAATTAAACTGATCAATTAATCATGTAAAATTTAAAGAAAACGAGATAAGTAAAGAAAAGAACTTTGGTAGATTAAAACAAGCAATGCTTCTTCAAGACCATTAGTTCAAATGGCATCATCTCATTCAAGTTGTTTTACTTGCACTTTAAATTATACCCTTACCTCCTCATATATCACCTCTTAGACTTCATTTATTAAAAAAAAAAGGAAGCAATACTTCCCTAGTACTTATAAATCAAGTCTGAATGTATATAAAATTTCTCATGATATAGTCATATAGATATAATTAATAACTTGTCATAGAGATATATAGGATGTATTAAATTATAAATCCATTTCACATTCATTATAGAAAATTTCACTGCAAGAAATTAAAAGGTACAACATACGGTAATACGAAACAAATATATATCATGTTTTGAATTCGGTCTCCTTAATATTTTAGAAAATCTACAATATTACAGACAAATACGTACCTAACAAGGTAAACTATTATTGAGGGTTGATATATATTAAAAATTTTGAACATGCATTTATGAACCACCTCACGAACTGGAAAAAATAAACTTCAATGTAATCTGTTGTAACCACTTTTAGCAGCCGATGTTTAATAATGAATTTTTCTAGGGTTTTTATGGAAGGAAGAGTTCTCAGAGAAAAGAAAGAGAATGTTGATTTTTTATTTCTAAATTGAAAAAATTGAAAAAATTGTAAACTGTTTATAAAAATGGAAAAAAAAGAAGAAAAATATGAAGGTTATTTGATAATTTCTTTTTTTACTTTTTTATTTTTAAAAAATTATCAAAATTTTTTTTTAATCAAAATTAAAATTTTACCCTGCTTTTTTTTCAAATTTTTTTATCCAAATATACACGTAATTTTTTAATATCCTTACATCTTTTAAATATAAGACTAATCCCTTTCGGAGATACTGATAAGCCCTCCTCACAATTATGGCTTTTCCAAAAACTGGAGTCTTTATCCTCTTCTAAGATCTCAATGTGCCTTACCACTGAGACCACCGCTTGTGTGTTGTATAATGAATTATATGCTTTCTGTGTAAAATGACCAACAAAATGTTTGCTTCAGACACCACTTTGGTTTGTGTAGCATTATTGTTTTATTCCGGGCGATTAAATTCAGTTTAGTGCAAGAGTTACATACATAAAACTAAAAAAAATATGAGCACACGTATTGATTTATGGGAAAAAAATAATTAAATAGATAGGAATTATTTGCCCAATTACCATATATAGCAGGCATTGTATTAAAAATCACGTAACAAAAAAGGAATTGTGTTATAAAAATATGGATGGGGGCGTAGGTGTAAAGTGATTATACATTTTCTTTTTCCTAATTTTTATCTCTCAAAATTCAGATATCTATCATCAAGATTTTGATGGATAACGAAAAAGGAAATTCAGATGAAATAGAAGCAAGTAAATAAGAAAGTGATAGATTTTCATTACCAAAAAAGAAAAAAAAGAATGTGATAGATTAATTTTATATATATTATATAGTTGATGTTTTTCACTTTGTAAAAAATTTAATTGTAAATCCTTTTTTTTTAAAGATATAAGTGTCATCACTTTAATCACTTCAAAAAATTTTGATATTCCCTTAATATAAAAAGTGACATCATTTTGGTACTTGAAAGTAATTAATCTCAATTTAGTCTTTCATTAATTGAAAAATATCATCAATTTAGTCTTTCTATAATACAAAATTGTTATTATTTTAGTTTTTTAATTATTAAAATTTTATTAATTTAGTTCCTATCTTATACAGAAAGATAATTTTAATGTCACATTTTAAATTTATAAACTTAATTGATGATAAAATTTTTTAAAAGACTAAAATAATGACACTTATATCTTTAAAAAATAAAAAAAAAGAATTTACTCTACCATTCATTGATAGTGTAAAACTTCAATTATCAATAAATTAAACATAGATTTTATTTTAAAAAATATCATTTTTTGCTCTTATCATGGAAAGATTGCATATTAATCCACATAATGCTTCATGGTTTCCTTTTCTTTCTATCTCTAGGATGACTTAGATAACAACTAAAGATTTTAATAATTTATTTAATGTTTTATTATCAGGTTATATTTCATCAAATCAATTAAATATCCCGTTGAACATTTAATTTAGCGGTTCTCTTCTTGTCTGTGGGTGACAATATGCAATCATCCCCAAACAGGGGAAAGAAGACCAACTCTAGAAGACAATCCATACTTTTCTTTGATTTTCCAAGAAGAAAAGATGACGAGCCAGCAAGATATCCTTCAAGACATAATTAATATATGGAAAATTAAATTAAGCATGAAAATTTTGCCCATTTGGAACCATCAACTACTAACATCATAATTTATTTTTTTTATAACATCGTTTGGAGTATTAAAACTGTCCAATCCTTACAAAATATTCTCTAATAAAATTTAAATACTTCAACATTATAAATAAAATATTTTCTATTAAAATTATAATTTACTCATCACTAAACTAAGAATAGCTACTTAGGATTTTGATTTACAAGTGGAGATATGAAAGATGGCCACTTGTTTGTGAACCGCATATGTATGCCAAGGAGGAGGCCTTTTTCTCCTCTTTTTTTTTCTTTTCTTTTCATTGCCATTTAGTGGGAGTACTGCATATATAAAGCGTATCATGGTGGAACTCATTCATACTTAGTTGTTGCAGTGGAAATAGATTATATCTCAATCGAATTTTATCTGTAATATCAAATAATTACTTATATAATTGTATTGTTTTAAAAAAAAGATATCATGACGGAAAATGAGATTAATATGTTGTCAAATCAATTGTCTATGCCAAGACAAAAAGAGAAGGAAAAAAATAAGACCTAATTCTTCAGGCATTGTTTCCTCCGAATCAAAACTCCTCCAAAACTCAAGAATTGGGGTGTTTGGCAGAGATGAATAAGAACATGGACAAGGAGATAAGATCATTTTTTCCATGTTTAAATTTTTTAATTTTTTTGAATTATTAATAAGTTTGCTTTGTTTTATAGAAAATGATAACACAAAATATAAATCTATAATAACAAGCCACAAATTCACTACTAAATTTTAAATCGGTTCACTGTATATTTCTTTTGAAAAAATTAAGACCAAAAAAGTATTAGATGTTGGTTAATTTTTATACAAAAGTATAATGCCGATGTCAATTTTCTATATTTTAAGTCACTATTACCCATCGTAAATGTCGTACCATAAAATCAATTTGTAAGTCGTTGAATGAATTAAGTAATTAACAATTACCTTATAATTCTTATTAAAAGCTAATTCTATTTCAAATAAACAGACTAAAAAATTACTTTGTTTTGTTATCATCATTATTTGAATAATTTTTTCTTACCAAAATTTTTGTGAAAAAAGTATTTTCTTCCCTTAATTTCTTTTTTGTTTTTATTTTAATCTTATTTTTTTATTTCAATTTGATGTCCTAACTATCAAACGTTAGGTAAAGACATCTCAGATCACAATCCTGTAACATCAACTAATGAAACTATTCCATTTGACAACTAACGAAGCATATGTGACTCAAAACGTCATTTAAAAGTCCATAAGATGTCTTTGGGGGGCAATACTTAAACCAATTCAGATAACAAGAGGGACACATGTGGGGTAAGTTTTAGACTTCCATTCTTCAAATTAGATTTTGAGAATCTATTCCTTCAACTTGTAGAAACCAGAAGAAACTATGACAAAATCCTGTACCCATTGACAAACTCTGAGAATTCCTTCTTTCAACTTGTAGGAACCCTAGAATAATGAGGGAGAAGATGAAATAGGAGGAAAAGGAAAGCAATGATAATGAACACTTTGTCATGAAAGATTAGTAGAAGTTGATTTATTTCTTTCAATTGTCGTGAAAAATTGTTATGATTGAAGGTATATTGTATTTTATGGTATTGATTCTACCATTATGAATGGAGCACATGAGGGGTAGGTTGCAGAAGTTCATTCCTTTAACTTGGTTTGTGAGAATCCATTACTTCAATTTGTAGAAACTAGTAGAAATGATGTCGTAATCCTTCACCCATTGACAAACTCTGAGAATCCATTCTTTCAATTTGCAGAAACCTTAGCATAATGAGGCAGAAGATGAAATGGGGGAGGAGGAAAAGCAACAGTAAAGAAATTGATTAACTTGAAAAATGATGTGGTTTCATTTAGTCCCAAACCAAATGTATATTTAACGTACTTTGAGCCATATAAGTACCATTAGTTTCTAGATAGGATTATTCCATTTTTTAGTGTTATGGAAATGTGATTTGGGATGTTTTTGCTTAATGTTTGATAGTTAGGAGACTAAGTTTAAACGAAAAAAAAATATGAGATTAAAATAAAAACAAAAAATAAGTTGAAGAATAAAAGTATTCTTATTGTCCAAAATTTATATTTTAATATTTTTTTAATTTCACTATTCTTTTTTACTTTTAAGGCTTAATATACATTTAATAATATGATCTTTTAAAAAATAATATTTACTTTTCTATTAAAAAAAATAGCTTTTCGTTAAAAAAGTTTGTTGTAATATATAAAGCTCACAATTAATAATAGGTATTTTTTTAAATACTTAACGGCGTTAATTCGTCAAAAACAAAAAAAAATACAGTGAATTATAATTTATGGTAAATGGAGTGCAATTTATTCAATAATTGACTCAATTTTAAATTTTGATTTGATCCTATATAATGTTAAATGAAAATATAGATTCACGAGCAGAACTTACGACCACAAAGTGTCATATTCATTAGTACACCCCAAAAAAAAGTGTCATTCAATAATGTCGTAATAGCTTTGAAAGTTAATTATTGTAAACCGAGAGGACTTTAAAAAACAAATATTGTTTTCTTAATTTCTTCTTTCGCAAGAGGTCTAGTTTGGAAGCTGAGTCTATGACCATGCAAGCTATGATTCATGATGTTAACTTGAGAAGAGGAAAAAGAAAACATTTTTAAAAAAATTGGGTAGCCAGCAACATGAGAAAGGACCCTGTCTTCTGTGATCATTTCATACCCCAGACATGTCCTCCAAACCTTCCTATATTTTCCTCCTCCTTTTCGCATCATGTCCGGTTGAAAATAGCTCTTGTTACCATCTCTTTTCAGCCACCTAATTGTGTAACTTTTGACGCTAAAATTTTCTTCTTGCAGCTTCCATGAAGTGCTCTTGAACTTCTCTCTTTCCCTCTCCATCTATCACAATCTAAACTCCTTTTGTTTAGAGAATATCAAGGTATTGCTTTTAGAGAAGCTAGCGTAGCTTTTTAACTTGATAAAGATGTGAACCCTCGAAAATTACGTTGAGTATGGAAATGGAAAGGAACCACTAACCAGGTTTCTAATATCACCATTATCAACCCATGTCTCAAAAAATAAAAACATAAAAAAAATGAAGGGGCTTTTCTAATATCTAATAGCATTGGAGACAATCATCAGTGCCAATTCATTGTAAGTGAAGCGTTGCAATAAATCTTTCTAACCTTTTCTGGTCATTATCATCAGCATCCCACTAATTATTATATCCATGTGTAATGTGAGACCCATGCTAAAGAGATTAGTGAAGCCAAGCAAATCCATTAAGTGCATGTTTGGGTAACCACCTAAATGGACTTTTGAACACTTAAATGAATTTTTATTTATTTTTTATTTTATTTATTTTAATATTTACACTAATTTTTAAATGTGATTTTATCTTTAAAAACTCATTTGTTTTGAAGTAATTATTCTTTGCTTTTATATTTAACACAATTGAAAAAATAAATCTCAACCTTAAGCTTGTTTATTCTAAAATAATTATTTTTTACATTTACATAATTCTACCCAAACGGCACTTACCAGTATTATCCTTGGGAAAAGTAGGTCCCAACCACAAACTATTGGGAACGAATTTGAGGCACATGATGGGCATGCATAGTAATATGACAGATTAAAAGCCAGGAGTGATATATGGAAGCCAGCATAAAGAAAGATTTAGTCTAAACAGATTATGATAACTTTTATAATTAAAAGAGAGGTTAATGTAATTTTACTAAAATTTAAAAGAAAAAATAACATAATTTATTAAACATATAATTAAATCTATTATAAAAATATATGAGATATTGATGTAATAAAAATAAATTATATTTTTAAATAATTAAATTATAATTCAATTTTTAAAAATTATATCTCATAAAACGATTTAAATAAATATTAAATTTTATAAGAATACTCTTTATTCAAGTTACGAGAAATAGTTTTTTTACATTCTCAATTTAAATTGGCATGAGTGATATTTTTAGAAACAACTATTTTACATAATATCTAAAACAACGATTTTAAAAGTAATTGTCACATCAAATAACCAAAACACTCTCACGAGAAAATGTTTATTGTCAATGTCACTGCATCAAAGGCAAGAGATAATTAACCATATCGTGAAATCCTCTGGGCCCCTAATTTATTTCAAAGACCTCACAAATCAAGCAAGTAACTTGCACGTGGATTTGTTTAGGTGACACTAGCTAATAGCTAGTAAAAGGAGAAGAGTTTCACATGCGTACCTAATAAAGCAACTTGGCACTTGAAACTTAATCATTACTCGGGCTTTCCCATAAAGTTGAAAGGTTAAGGCACTTATAAGTTATAACCCTTGATGTTATGGAACCTTCATTATTTACCTTTTCTCCTCTCTGGATAAAACCAAGCTGTAGTTAATAATTAATAGGCCAATCCACAAAGTAACAAGTAATTAAGTTGGTCAATTTTGGCCAGACAAGAAAAGGAAAGAAAAAGAAAGAGAGAGAGAAGAAAGCCTCAACAAAATGAAATTCATGTCTTTATAATCCAAGGTTGAGATAAGAAATCAGTAAATTTTGTTTAAGAAGTCGAAGGAGGATAAAATCTGGAATGTAATGTGACTTTTTTTTATTTATATATCAAAACTTTAATTTAGCTATAACAACAGGGTAACTTCCCAACTTTCTATAAATTTTTTATTCTTAATTCTGTTCTCAGCTGAATTTATTTGAACCAGATCATTCAACTTAATTTATTTCAACTATCAAGGTGTATCTAAAATTAGTTAGTGGTAGTGAAAGTGAATTGCGACATCAAATCTTACATGTAATATCATAAATTATTTTTAAAAAAATTTTAGTTTACTATCACCTTCAGTTCAAGAGTTTGCAGGACATATTATTAGCACATTTGCGCTAAATATTTTAAATATTAATATTTTCTTATTTTTTTTAAAAAAAATCTTAGACAAAATTAAGAACTCAATCGATTCACTTGTCCATCGATAACAAAACGTTTTAAGTATGGTACAGTCTCAATATTATAAAAAATTTCACAAAATTATTTTTGTCCGCTCCAATTTTCAAGCCATAGAAAATATTATCAGAAAGATATAATAATCGTCTTAATTTTAAGAATATAAGTAATTAATCTGAATTATCAGAAGGAAAATCTCACCGAATTCCTACCAAGTGCATAAGCAAAATTTCGAACACGAAATTTCAAATATATAAAAAAAGAAAAGAAAAGGAAAAAATCGTAGAGACAAAAACATGTTGGACCATTTGAATTTTCATGTTCACAGGCACATAATTGTAACTTTCAAAGATTCTCTCTATTTATTTTAATTTTTTTTCTTTTAATTCGGGTCTAAAAGTTTTGGGTGCATGCATTTGCATTGACCATAGAGGGAGAAAGGGATGGAAGAGAAACCATATATTGATATCTACATTTGGGGCCACCAGGGATAGCGAGACATAACCCTCTGCCATGTGCATCGTGGTCCATCTAGTCATCTACTTTCCTGCACCTTCTGGCTACCTTCCCACCAATCCCAG
The DNA here is from genome assembly GCA_019955255.1 of Castanospermum australe. NCBI lineage: Eukaryota > Viridiplantae > Streptophyta > Magnoliopsida > Fabales > Fabaceae > Castanospermum > Castanospermum australe. The sequence continues at coordinate 660,899 of NSJW01000606.1, read as the reverse complement.
GCTCGAGAAAGTGAAAACTCATTTGCTCCTTAGAGATTTGATCTTGGGGTCCTATCATCAGCACCCAGAGGTGGGCATGCCATGTTTTACTTCTACCTTTAGCCCAAGTTGCAAAGAAACCAGAGGTGGGCTCAACTGCTGCTTAGCTATTCAGCAGTCCCCACCTGCTCATTTCATATGCATGTGATTTTCGCAATCCCCTAGCCCTTCTGGTTATAAGAGTGTAATTGAAAATTATTTTAAAAATTTAAATTATTAGTCAAAGACGTAATATGTCTTTTCATAAATTAAATTCGTGACTTTGACTCTAATATTATTTATAAAATTAAATATTTATAATTAAGTTAAAAGTTATAACTATATATTAATAGTTAAGGTATAATTTTTTTTTTAAACCTATCAGTAAGAGTCATAGTTCAATCTGACTCTGACCTTACCTAGTGCTTTGCTAAGATAAGATACTGGTCTACTCTACCAACAATTATGAAGACTAGGGACAATAAAAGATTGAACTTTTACTACTTAATCATAAAGACTGTGATACTATATCATGAACTAATAAAGATAATTTTATTTTATTTTTCTTCTTTTGTTCATGTTGTGTTTTTCAATTGTAGTCACATAAGAGTCCTAAAATTTGAGCAGAACCCCATGTTTAATTTTCAAGGGGGTATTTAATTTACCATGCATTTTTCTGCCTCACCTGCGTGGTTGCTGGATTTGCAGCATTTTGCATAAATTGGGGTACTATTTTTTTTTTTTACATTAAATAGTATTCTTTTAGTTTAAATTTAATCGATATATAATCATGTAAAAAGTATGTTTTAAATATCTTGCTTTGTTTCTTTGTTTTTGTTTGTGAAGAAGAATGCTAGCTCCTCTTCGTCCTGATTCTCATTGGCAAGGGTGGTATCTTTATGGAGATTGGGAGGGGCCAACTATGGATACCTATGTGACGAAAATCTAATCCCTCACTTCATTTTTTGAATCCATGTTTGGGCTTTCTTTTACAGAGCAGCATCAAGTGATTAAACCCTAAAATTTTAACTGTCCACAATATGATGAGCGTGCTTTAGTTGGAGAATAATTTATCTTGTTAGTATATGTTTGAATTCGTTTATTTTACAGTCAAAATAACTTATAATTAAAATCTTACTGAGAGAGTTTATAAAAAAAAATATATTTTTCCTAAAAAAAATAAACTTTCCCAAATATAAGCTTAAATTATGACTAGTATTGGAAAATTGAGTTCCTAATGACTATAACCTAGTGAAAAGCTCAACTCGCTTAAATGAGCAATTAATTAATTAAGGATTAAATTTAGTTTGCTCCGTCACCACATGATTTCAACTTTTGTTTTTGTCTCGTGTGATTAATTCTGTTATCACTTTACCATCATTTAACTCTTTTGATTAAAGAAGTACTTAGTTATGTAATATTTTATTTTGCTCAATAGAGCTCACTAGTTACCGCACCACTAAAATGTCACTATTTTTACTTATGCCCGCTTATCTTAGATACGAAACTGAATTATTACATTAGTTAATTACGCTAACATGTGAAGTACACATTATAATGGGCATCATATTTAAAAAGGGCAATTACATTAACTTTCCTTGAGATTATTATTTGTTACACTTGACATCTCTTTTATTTGAAAAATTACATTTATTTTTTTTATTTTATTATTTATAACAAAAAAGGTTATAAGAATCATATATAAAATAATAGAGATAGGTGTAATTTATCAAATAAAGAAGGGTATCAGGGTACATGAAGTATGAGATGCAGGTATAATTTTTTAAATAAGAAAGGTGTCAGATATAATAAATATTATCCTCAATGGGAATGAATATAATTATCCCTATTTAAAAACTTATTGTTACAAAGAAGTTAAACAAAAAAATATATATAAATAGAATACTACCATGTGAAGTATTGAAGTTGTAACATTAAGAATTGAATAAATACTTAATTTCTGTTTGGTATGATAGAAAGGAAATGAATTGAATGGGAATGGAATGAACAACATAATCAGATAGTGAACACATAATCTCTAAAGAATATCATTTTTTTATTTCTAAAATACTCATTCCATTTTCTGTTCTCACTTCCACTTCTATTCACAATCTCATTTCATTTTCTTTCTTTTAATGATATCAAACATGAACCTATATTCAAAAGAATAATATATATTTACAAACAAATTTTGTTAGTTTGACTATGCATATTTTTTCTTGTAAAAAAATATATATTCTCAACGTTTATATAAGATCCTCAATTTTTAACAAATGAGAAAATTGTTTTTAGGAGAATAAAGGAATCTTTAATAGATATATTTTATTTTTTTTTAAAGTTATTAAATTTATAGTACAAGCTAACAAAATGAAATCACATAAGAACAAAATGTTACTAGAATTAACCACACAAAAAAAAGTGACAAAATTACAAGATAACAAAGCGATATCACTCTAAACGAAAGAACAAATTGAATTTAACCCATTACTTAATAATACAAGAATTATTTGATTTGGTAATTAACTATTGTTTGACAAGGTGAGATACTTTCTTATATAGATATATAACTCAATAGACTCCTCGGGTCTCCTTGACTTAAAAATAAAACTCGTGATCCAAACCTCAAATTAAAGTCTCATTACAAATTAAAAATGGGTTAGTGGTTATTAGGAGTGAATTAGTGATGATGAATTTAATTAAATAATTTATCAGAAATCATAGATTTCAAAACATTCACACTACTATGGTTTAAAAAAAAAAAAAATCTCATTACGAATGTTAAATAAGCATGACCCATTAGCAATGCAAAGAATTGAAGAGATTTGAATTTGAGCTTTGGCCCTAAATGAAGTGCCGAATGAGTGGGTCTTGGTTCTCCAAGCCCAAATCACCTCTCAACCAAAGAGTTTAAAGCCGTGGGTTATAGCACGAGTGTCAGGAAAAATATTAAAGTACTCCAAGAGTACTACATTAAATGATTGAAATTTAAATTAAATTTTATTATTTAATATTTTATATTCAATTTAATTACTTGAATAATTATGTTATTTAAATATTATGTTTGAGTGAATCAAGTATAATATTCTTTAAATACATAAGAATTTCCCGAGTGTCATAAGATGCAAGATGCCAAGAGCAACAAAGTTGGCTGAGGGAGAGTGAGAGTCGGGCTTGAAGGAAGGCCCTATTTGATCAAGTGTAATTTTTTTTTTCTTTGGAAAAAAGAATTTTAAAATAATTAAATATGAATGGATGAGTTTTATGTTTGAATTTGTTATTTAAGGGTAGTTTTGAAAGAATGACTTTTTTCAGATAATCTTAAATAAAAGTTATTTTTGATATAACATTATTAAAAAAACATAAAATCTAATAATATAAATGGGGATAACAAAAATAAATGGTAGAAAGAAATGGTAGGGCAAGCGTCGGACACTCAAAATAATAATTATTAAGAAAACTTACAAATTTGATAAGGAGATAAGGAGAGGCTATTGAGTGCGTGGTTACACCAAATCAAATTAATCTAAATTGAAAAAATTGGTTTGAAAAATGAAAAATCAAATAAAATTGATTACATTTAATTTTGTTTGATTTTATTTTTATAAAAATCAGCCAATTCATTTGATTTTTTATTTTTATTTTTAAAACTGAACCAAACTAAATTACATACTTTTATAGGTAATTATATTTTAATTTGTTGTAGGTTTTATAAAATTTTAAACTAATTTGTTATTTAAATATATTGGATGATATTTCTAAACCAATTTGTTATTACTTGGATCATGACAGAAAAAGTGAAGTTAAATTTTAATTTTTTAAAAAGAATAATTTTATCAAAAATTGATTAGACCAAATTAAACTAAACCTTTTAAGATTAGTTCTATTATTAAATTAAAACTAAATTAATTAATTCTCAATATAAAAAAACTAATTAGTTGAATATAACTATGGATACGGTGCAATTTACCTTGCTCAACTTATAACATGGTGCAATTTGAACCTTTTGCTAACACTCCACCCAAATTATTAGAGAGAGGATCATATCTTGATAGTATTGTTTATTTGCCTTCTTGTTTGAGTTCTTCCACAAAGAAATTGCAGAGTTTTATCTTTAAACTAAAGTGATTGATGCAGTAATTCATTTCAATGTGTGTTTAAATTAAATTTTACGAACTTAATTTTGATTAGAAGTGAGTTTAGAATAAAGTGATTTATATTTTAAAAAAATTTATTTAAAAATTTATTTTGATAAAATAAATATTATTTAGATAATATTGATCAAAATAATTTTTGAATATATAATTATCAAAAAAGATATAAAATAAAGTGTAGTGAAAAAATAAAATAAAAATTACAATAAAAAAAATATCAAAATTAAAAATATTAAAGTTTTTTCAATTAACTTTTGCTATCAAAGTAAAAGTAACAAAATTATACTTCTTCTAAAACTTTAGTTTGCAATAAAAAAACTGTAGAAGGGGATGAGAATTAGTTTTGGCCAAACAAAAAATTGTCACTTTAAATTTGATTCTTCCCATCTCAAATGCGCTTTTGCCCCCTTCTCTCCAAACCAAACAAGCATAAACTTAGGACCTCCGTTGTGGGAAGATAATGAAGGTTGCACGAGGGAGATGAGATTATGAAATTTTGAAGGACGAGGGAAGAAAACTCACGTGATATCACGTGACAGTTGGACTGCTAATAATTTGGATGCAGTACTAACAAAAGGCTCAAATTGCAGAATTTTGTAAGTTGAAAAAGGTGAATTGTAATATCTGATTTCTTATTAAGAGGATAAATTGCACTGCATCAATAGTTGAAGGGAATTCTATGAATTTTAGCCTTTAACTAGTAAGAGATATTTGATGTATGCAACTCAATTGTATGGAATGAAGAACAAGTGCTATTTTTCTTTAGAGAAAAAAAATATTGAATGGTGGAGAGAGATCAGACACTAAAATCAACTTTATGATACCAAATAATTAAGACAATTGAGTTACTAGTCAATTTTATTTTCGGGATTCTTGGGAATTTTTTAAAATTCATGGGAATACCATAACATTCCCATGTAAGGCTAGAAAAATATTTTTTTTAAAAATTGTTTTTAAGAATGCAATATTCTTATATGTTGCCCCAAAAAATTTCTAATAGAAGATATATGTTTTTTTTAATTCTTCCTTAATAATAATATATAAAAGATATCATTACCCATCGCTCATTATTTATTTTCTGATTTTTTGTCACCACACAATCACTAATATTATCTTATCTTCGTTACTATTAGCCTATTTGTTTTAAATTTTAAATAGCTTAGGGTAATAGAAGTTGACTTACTTTTTCTGCTTATAACAGGTATATGACTTAAATTTGAATCTTAAAAAATAATAATCTTTCCTTTTTTTAAACTTTCTTGTACCAAAGATAAAAGGCAATCGGATGTCACATGCTTACTAACGTACTTTTATATGAGGCTAAAAAATTTGGCTTCTCGTTTGCTTTGTTTGAGAATTCAAAATAAATAGACAGTATATTATTTTTGTAATTATCACCATAATTATTATTTTTTTGGTACAAATCACCATAATTATTGTTGCTAACATCACATTCCATCATATATGTTTGTAAATTTTTCTATCTTAGTTAATTAATAATATTTTCAAAAAATATTATCTTTAAGCCAAACATATAATAAATGTTTAAATTAATTTATTTTATAATTAAAATAACTTAATTTTATTAAAAACATTTAAAAAAAAATTTTTTTTTAAAATTAATTTATTACAAAACATGTACATAATGTATTATTCTTATATCACTCCATCATAATAAATTAAACATTTTACTTTTAATAGAAAATTTTAATTATTTTATAATTTTTTTTTATAGTGAAAAAAAGTGAGTAAATCAAAATTAAATTAAATTAAATTAAAAAAATCACCATCCAAACGAAATTGTTATTTGTATGGGCTTCCATACATTTGCTTCCTCCTGTATCCTCAAAGTCGTCGATAAACGGTGCTTTTCTTCGTCTTCTGTCGCCATTTTCGGCGATTCGGATCGAAACGCACTCGCTCGAACTTAGGTTGCGGCACGCTCGTACTGGTGCGCATCAGAACGGCATCTAAACGTACCCAGACACGAAAATTTCAAAACTATATATAAAAACAAGCATCAGACCGTTGATCCAGAATCTCAGGTAATGATCATTGATTCCCCTCTCTACCCTTTTGAATGGACTTTCAATATTGATTCATGGAATCAATTGCGGGTTTTTGTGGGAATTCATGATCCGGTTTCACGTCCTGTATGATTTGTGATTTGCTGGATATGTGGACTGCTTGGTTACAACCTAGATTTGTTTTCGTTTCTGCTAGGAACGAAACGTAGTGGGTGGTAGTGGCTTCTCACTCTTGATTTTCAGAAAGATTTAATCTTGGATCTTCACCCTGTTCGGTTGATACTTGATGCATAGATGCTGATACTTGTTCTTTGAAAATGGTCTGCTTTGTGAGTTGAAATTGTCTGCTTGATGAAATTATTGTCGATGAAATAGATAACTTGAGTGGTTTTGTGATGCTTTACTCATTGAGATTCAAAATCTTCATGGATGGAGGAGTTTGGTGGGAAAGGAAAGGGAGGGCTGGTTTTTTATTTTTAAATTGAGATAATTATAAAAATGTTTATAAAATTGAAAAAGGAAATATATGAAGTTTACTTGATAATCTCTCGTTTTATTCTTTCATTTTAAAAAATTCTTAAATAAAGAGAATTTTTAAAAAATTTGCCTTCCTTTCCCTTTCCCTCCAAACTCCTCCATCCATACATAGTCTTAGGGTTTGCTTGGTTGGGTATAGCGGGTGGAAAATTTAGAATGAAAATCACTCTCCACTTGCTTGGTGTAACAAAAACATGAGAAGGTGAAAAATAAAATCACTTTTGGTCTTAACTTTGGTTGAAAATTTATTTTCACTCTATCCTCTATTTTCCACATTTTCGCTTTCTACCTACTCAACCAAGCAGACCCTTAGTTTCATTGAGTCTTTAATAATTATCTCTGGAGTGGAATGAATGCATTTGGCAATTGGTAGAAGACATTTTTTTATGCACCAAAAAAAAAGAAGGCATTTTTTTTTAAAACTGGATATAATTCCTTTGTTGTGCAATGTCTAAGTCCGAAATTGGTGTCTGCTAGACCAGTAGAAGATACTCGACAAGGCACATATTACAAGCAATAGGAAACATACTATCATATTCATGCATGGAGAAATCAGATTTGAGCATTAAAGCTTTGCTAGCCATTCTATCTGTTGGTACATAAGGATCTTTAGGAATGTAAATATTATAAAAGATAGTAAAATACTCCAGTATAGCACAAATATCATGAATAATAGGATTATCATCCTGCAAGAGAATCCTCAAGTGAATGGATAGCATGAGCTTAGAGTAACCTTGCCCTTTTGCTCAGCCTATCACCTCCCTTTCCAATCAAGCCTCTGCAAATTCAGGGAAATTAGCTATAAAGCTTCATCCTTCAACAGCGGACAGCCAGAACATGATGTCTGGTTATTAACGCAATCCACCCCCCTCTGCCATCTGTATATTTTTCAACAGCTGCATCTATTTCAATAAAGACAACTTCATCATCTATTACAGGTCCTCCTTCTCTTCAGTACATATCAGAAATATAGGAGAATTGTTGATGCTCCCTTGCTTTCTGTAATATATTGTTTATTTGTAAGAACCAGCTCCAGTAATTCTGGACCTTAGTTTCTTCCTTGCATGCTTTATTTTCATACACCCCTTTGTTTCTATTTTGCCAAATCAGCCTTGCACCCATACCAAACTTCAAGAATAAGTTTGTCAATCCTGGCTTACTACGACCCATTTTAACCAGGACTGCAACAATTCAGTCAAGGAAACTGGCTGAAGATTGAAAAAGTTAGTCTATGATGAAGTTGCAAATCAGGTTTTCCCTACTTTATTTTACAACAACTAACAAGCCTTATGCTACTAGGTGGGGCCAGCTACATGGATCAATTGATGCCATTAAGCTCTATCAAAAACTTCCGCAACTCCTTTTAATTGGACTATCTTTTCATTTGATACACTTTTCTCACTGAAGCCTCTATTGGTCATCTTGTCACATGAATAAACCACATTAGGTAAATTTCTTCATCTTCTCCTCAGTCCTCAATATGTGCTACACCAACTTTCTCTTGGATACATCATTTCATAATGTTATATTTTTCTTGTATGTTCACTCATCCACCTCAGCATTCTCATCTCCGTTACACTAGTTGTTACCCGTCTTGGCACTTGACTTTTTAATATTCATTACCATTAAGTTCACTAGTCTTATGGCAATCCAGTAGTGTTATCTCATGAGTTTGATTGGCGCTTCACATTTACAAATTATGCCTGAAGCATTTTTCCATTTCATCCACCACCCAGCTTGAATCCTATATGTGACATTCCCATCAATCTCAACATCACTTGGTGAGATGGATCCAAGACATGGTTACAAATTCACGCATCCTCTCCCTCTCTTCAAAAACATCTGTTGACAAATGACAACTCTTCCAAGCTACCGTGTGAAAGTTCTGGTAGAATGTGTTTTTTTGGTAATGGATGTTTAGCAGTTTTTTGAGGACATTTTTGTTTGGATTAGTTTACAGTTTTCTTATATCTGAAGGTATTGCATAGAATATTATGATTAAACTAGAGGTATTAATCTGACATAACTGTAGTAGTGAGTGGGATTGTCCTCCCCTCCCCCCAGCGCACACATATGAACAAGAATGGAAGTTTCATTTTTACAGTTCCATCAGTAGTGCACTACTTGAGGTTATGTGTAAAAATTAATTCTCTCACCATATATCTATAAGATATGATACTAATAGGGAATTCTTGAAGACATTGCATACAAATAGTTAATTATTTATGTGTTTGTATAGTCTGATGAAAACAATTTCAAAGAAGTTTTATTGCTAAGGATGCATTTTGAGCAGTCCAAAGACTAAAGCAGCTAGCTTGATACTGGCAAAAAATGTTTTTGCAGCTATGAAAGAGATGAATTGGGTTCAGCGCAAGATCTACCTCTACAATGTGACTTTTGGGCTTTATATGTTGGATTGGTGGGAGCGTTTTATTTTCAGTATCCTCTATTTCACTCTATTAGCCTTGGATTTTAACTCCTTTATATGTCTTTTCCTTTTTAATTTTCATAAAACGCAAAATTTTTGTCATTTCTGGATATTTATTTGGGATTTTCTTTAAAGTTTGTAACGGAGATTCATCAAATGCTGGAAAGTTGTTTGTCATATACTTCTGAGGTAGTCTTAACAATAGTTGTTTGCATGTTTTTTGGTGGTAAAGACAGCCAAACCATGTCAGAGATTTTTGACTAAAAAGTTGAGGAATTTCTTGAATTCATATGCAATCATGTCTGTTGTGGTACTGCTTGTGAGTTCCTATATTTTTACAGATACTTTGGTGATTGTATTACTGTGGTTCGTACTACGATATGTTACTGAGTTCTTCAGGAGGTAGTGCAATTTATTTCCTCCCTTCTCATCCATCTTTTCAGTTAGTGGCATATATGGCACTCTGCTATTTCTCAACATGCATGTAGCATGCAGGTTACTATGACATTTCTTCACCTATGCATACATTAACAGATTCTTATACAAATTAAAACTCTTAATAAAGAATACTTTTTTTTCACTAATACGTGAGTCTCTATTGACTGTACTATATGTAAAATCTGAAAAAGTCATAATCCTATATTTAACATCTTTAAAAACTTCTGCAATAATCTGATTATCGGTCAAAAACTCAAAACAGATGATACTTTGCATTGATTATTATTCCCTTCTCTCCAAATGTTGTAATTTAGAGATTCTAAGCCAAAGTAAGCACAACATACAATTCTGGGGCAATTATATTCTTAGCATCCAATTTAGCTATGATTTCCACTTATGAATTTGCCTGTAAAGGGAAATCCTTTGTAGCACGGCAGCATACAATTTTGAGCACTCTTTATATCTTAGCATCCAATTTATCTTCCGCTTCCAATTCTGAATTTTCATGTAAATGTAGATTCTTTATGGACAAAGCTCTCACATTCTGTTCGTAAAGCTACATTCAAAATACAAATGATCGAGTTTTTCAATAAAAAATATATTGCTGAAGCTACACAATTATTTCCAGGAAAAAACGCCACCTTAGCAGCCTTTTGCTAGTTTCTTTAATACTGCAGTGTTTCTAATACCAGATAGCATCGAACTGGAAATGGGACCTTGCTGGTTCCCTTTATAATTTATCCAGCAATTGCAAGAGGATATCTTTGTGCAGACTGCAATTGAAATGCTGTATCAATTTGACATTTTTTTTTTCTTTGTAAACTTTTTTCTTTTTTCAATGTCAGGTATATATAGTGAGAAGCAGAAACATTCTCACAGGAAGTAAATTATAGCTGCGGCCGGTGTATTTGATATAGCTGATTAAGGAATATCTCATAGCAGTTTGATATGGACTGACACGGGAATTTCTTAAAGCAGCCAAAATATTGCGTACCTCACGCGTGTTGTACACCTGTCATGAATCTATTTAGAACATTTCTTTTCTTGTGAGCTTGTATGAGGATGCTAATTGGCATTTACATTATAATAATTATTGGGAATGTTTGATAATCTGGGTTTTGATTAGTTGAAAGTGTCAGCTCCTCCAGAATGCCATTAGCGTTTGTTAAAAATGGGTGAGTGCAGCCAAAAATTTGTGGATTGGAGAAACTGAAGACTAACATGGAATGACTGAAACAGAAGAAATTTGCTTTGATCACAATAAAATTAGTCTTTTCTAAATTTAAGAGAATATTAAGAGAAAATTAGGAGGCGAGTGGATAATTTTTTTTTTTTGTATTTATTCTATTTTAAAATATGATATCAATATTCATGGATAAATTTGCAATATAATTACAATATAATTTACAATGCATTCTACTTTGATATTTTCAGACTTCCTATTTTGGTTTTGTACCCAAGCAAAACCAAGTTGTATTCTCATGGTATCACTTAGAGCTTTGTCTATCTTAAGGTATGTTAGGTGAGATGAAGATATGAGATTGTCATCGTTGACCAGACCCTCCAAAGTGTGAGTACCATATTGATATCCTATAAGGTTTATTTGAGATTAACAGGTTACTTTTAACAGACTGCTTCCTTCAATATAGACCTCGTCAGTGATTTTAATACTTGTTGGAGTCGACTAATTCCCTTCCCCTGTACATTCCGTTACCAATATTAATGAATATATTTACTTTTCTGAGTGATATTTCATTTACATGCTACTTTGGTTTTGTTGAGGTGTTGATTGGGTGGGGTAGGGTCATAAGTTTAATTCTTAATGTAGCGAAAAATAGTTCGTATACCATTACAATTGGTTTTTGTGCTGCTTTGATGCTTTGCTGATAATATGTTTGGTTTATCTTTTGAGACTTCAAAATTATGATTTGGACAAAAATTACAAGAGACAAGTAGCCATGATTGCCTCAAGCGCTTTTACATCCAATCATGGCCACCATTAGGGTCCTAGAAGCGCTCTTATATTATAGGTAGTCTGTAACTATTGAATCTTGTTTATAAGGATACATAAGATATTGGATTAAAAATTAATGGGTAAAAAAAAATTAATGGTATATTTATGTGAAAAATTACATATAATTTATTTATGAATTTTTTATTTCTATTTTTATTTCCATATCACACATACACTAAAGATTAACATTTTAAATATAAATTTTAAGGGTGCAAAGCTTACTTATAACGTTTGCTTGTACATTTAATGCTCTGAATCATCATACCAACGATGTTTACATTTGAAACGTTCCCATCTGCCTTTACCCTACTCAATTGGGTAACGATTTCTTCTGTTTTGGGTTAATAATTAACTCCCCTAAACTTTCCTTTTTGTGCTTAGGCTCAAACGCAAACGCATTATGTTTATACCATAACATAATAAATTAATCTCCAAAACTTCCACTTCCAAGTTTGGGAATTACCAAATGCACCTTCAATTTAATTCACCAGTCAATATTTTCAACAGATATACTGTTTTGAAATGGATTGAAAATTATGACATCGGAATTAGCAGATTTCTTGTGCCATTCAGCCAAAATTTATGGATAAAGCTGCTTTACACGATCGTGTCACGCACAAATGGAACCTTGTGCTTAATATACAAATGGTAATTAGTTGCATTCTGTTTAATATATACATCTCGGCCAAATTATTTACATGAGCTCCTGTCAGATTTTCAGAGAATTTTTTCTTGGGAAAAAGTTCCTTTGGGAAAACTATCATGCAAGACATGAGAATATTAATTGTTATGAAAGAAATATGCAAGATATAAGAGACGCTGAACCATCTTTTCATAAGCTAAATTAGCATGTCAACTTTTACAACTAGGTGCTATAACCAGCAATGAGAATCAAGGTGTGGGGCATCAAAATAGCCACAAAAAGTAAAAGAAAAGAGACCCACTACACCTCATTCCCAACACAAACAACCTAGTACCTTCAGACCTCACACTGTTGCTGTTGTGCCAGATTCTATCTTGTAAATCTCTAGATTTGCAGTAGCCACAGCAGATAAATTATAAATCTCAGGGGATCGAAACTCCTCACAGTCTGTTGAGCCATTTTTGGTGAAAAATGCAATAAGGGTATTCATCATCCTACTCACAGCTGACTGGAATTCTTTTTGGCTGTTGGTCGTACTATTATTACTACTTTGAGCCAGATTATGTACAACTGAGCCAACTGGAGCGCCCTCAACATAAGATCTACATGCCATCAGTATGTTGTAAGCATGTGTGCGGAAATGCCCCGCAACCAAGTCTTCAAAGTGCTGCAGATGAAGGAAATGTTAAGATATAAATAAGATTATGATTTGTACAGGTCTTCAGGTTCCTACCACATCCACATACATCAGGTTCAGGTGTTTTGGTGTGTATGTGACCAAAAAACCATAGATCCTACAATTAAGCTCACAATATCAGCTATCTATATATTCAGGAAAATACTGAGAATAACCTATAAATGAACAATGCTACAAACCAACTGAAGTGAGCAAACAATTAAATAGGTTGGAAAGTGATCATTCACAGGTGTTCTGCATTTCCTGTTTATTCACCAAAGTAGCTACCCTTGACATCCCCCAGTGTCAAATAATAATAATAAAGGTAAAACTAAAAACAAATTGAAATCATTCACATAATTTTTTTTCTCCTTAGTGAATAAGAGTACGAGCTTTCCGGTACTGTTAATGGTGTTTGGCCAGCAGCCAAAAGCGCCTTGATGTTGCAGCAGAAACTAAAAGTTCTACCATAAGAAGCATTTATTTGGAGCTTTTTCACTTTTTATTGAAGCAATTCTCTCAACATCAGAAATTTCACAGAAAGGCAATATTATGCACTCTGCAAACAACCACTAGGTCCACTACATTTTCTGCACCAGTATCCTTTACATTCCTTTCTGCTATGTCATTCTAGATCTTCCCCCTTTCTCTCCTGGACTCCCCCACATTAAGTTTTCTTACTTCCTTGCCTGCTTCTTTACATTATTTTAGATAGAATAGCTTCCGTATATTTTACATGCCCAAACCATCTTAGACAATCTTCCTTATCCCCTGCCAAAGCGAAACATTTAGTAGAAACTCTATTTCATACCCTATTTCCAAGTCTTATCAATGTTACCATCACATATCCACCTCAGTATTCTGATTTTCATATCATTTCTATATGCTGTATATTAATATTCCTTGTTGATTTTTCTACTTATTCTACATTAAGCGGCAATTTTACTTTTCAATTTTTGAGCTCCATAATTATACAGTTTTCAATATGAATGATTAAAAATCACTTATAATTTCTTAAATTTTTAATACCATAGATCACTGAAACAATTATCCAACACAATTGAACATTGACAAATACTGGGACGAAATAAGTTCTCCTTTTTTCAATCATTGTCTATAAGATGAGTCCTGCACGAGTCTCTTGAATACATCAGGACTGATGTATGGTACAAATATCTACATCTAGTTACATTCAGCAATTGGTCATTCTGCTCAAAAGTTATATACGAAATGCTAACCCAATAGATCAAAATAATATCTATCCACCGAGGACAAGGAAGAAGCCTGTTATTACTGGCGAATATAAAAGGATCAGTTAAATCATTTCCTACAGAAACATAATAAGATTTTCAGATTGCAAAGCACAGTTGTGCAGGTTTGAGTCTCCTAAGTGGCTAATATTTGGAAAAATGCAGAAATCAAACAATATCTACAGTCAGGCCGAAACAAATCCTAGATTATTCCTTTGTAGATTCTGATTTAAGAAATAATCAGGCAATGTCATTATTAAATTTGATTTAATGGCCCTACACAATTATGTACAAGGTCAAGATAAAGAATGTAGCAGTGTGATTCCCACTAAAAGCTTTAAATAATTTAAATCACTGCAAATATTTTGATTTTTTTAGAGACAGGTTGAATGGGGCATTCCCACCGCTCAGATGCATAAAAAGGTATTTGAGCTCAGGATTCAGGAATACTGTTGACTTGATAACTGGGTATGCATCATTCAGCTCCTTAAATCCATATCTAGCCTCTTTAGTGGCTTTATAATCCTCTGCTCATCTATCTTCAAATATTAGAATAGAAAACATAATAAATCTATATACATATATATATATATATATAAAGACATGATGAAAGCTATAGGCAAAGAATGTGGAATCAGATATTGTTCCAGTGAACATACCTTTGGCGGTTTACGCAGTGTATACATCATTGTCTTCAAGGACAAAATAAATGTATTCTCATTGTACTCCTTCGATCTTCTTTGCCCCTCTGAACCCGTATATGTTGATGGATACCCAGGCTCATTAAAGAAGGGCTTCTCATTCAGAATCAGAGCTTGTATAGAAACCAAAACTTGCAGCATGGTTGATTTTTCAGGAATCCAGTTTTCGTTATTCTTACCATGCCAAGTGCCCAAAAGACTGAGGCAGACTTTTCCACATTGATATAAATTTGGATTTAGCCTAAGGCCACCTGAGTGGTAGTGAACTTTCTGCAGAAAATAAATCCATTTTATATTATACACAGCACAAGACACATTTAAAAACAAGGGGAATATTGATGATACATACTGGTGGACCTGCAGGGTAGGTAGAAGGAAAGAGGCAATCAAAAAAGAAAAGACCATCGTGGTATGGAGTGCCTTGAGGTCCAATGATGACAGCCCTTAGAAGCTCCATCCTGGTTTCACAAACTCTGACAAATATTGTTTCTGTAAAAGTAATTTTGTGAGATACATATACAAGCAAAGATGTTTGAAAGCCAAAACTAATTACCATAAAGGTTGAATTTCATATTTCATCACACAACGGTAAAAGGTTGGGCAGTAAGAAAAGATGTTAGATGATTTTCTTTTTTTACCAAAAAGGATTTTAAAGATTGCAATTGTTATTAACAAAACAAAAAAATAAAATAAAATGAGATAGGTGAGGTACTTCAGAAAAACATCTGGAGAAAAGGGCCTAGCAGCAACACATATTATCTTGTTAATAAAGGATAATGATTTTTATTTTCTTAAAAAAAAGGAGTCAAATTTTACCTGGCAAATTTTCCTCCAAAATTTTCCATTCCTCCTGGATTTTTTTTGCCCAATTCTTAGGTCGCTGTCAAAAGCATTTAAAAAGAGCATGATTCAATTAATCAAATGCGTGAAAATATATGTTGGCAGATATGACTTATAAAAAGTTTCCCAATATTTATTACCTGCTGCTCTGAAAAGCCCTCCTTATCATAGTAATGATCAGTACAAGTATCAACAGTATCAAATTGCTTAAATTGTCGAAACTTTTGCATAACCATATCTTCAGTTTCTTCTGCTTTGCCCTTAGAACTAGATTCTGCACGGGCACCAGAAGCATCCTGCTTGCATTCGCTTGAAGCAATGTCCTTCAACCAAGGCAGTGATGCCTCTACCCCAGGAGGCAAATTCACACTGTCAAAATGAGTCTGCATACTTGTATAATCATCTTCATATTCATCGTTGTAATAACAATCAAACCCATAATCAGGATCTTCATCTGCATCATCATCAATCATATCCTCATCGTCCTGACATGAAATATCAGAATTGGAACCATTGGGATTGTTTGAATCCAGTGACCCTGAGGTAGAGCTCTTGCAGAGATCACCACTACCAGATGATTCTCCCACACTCATAGAGTTTCCATGATCACTGATCAAAGCATCCTGGCAAAAGAAGAAAAACAAACAAAATTTACAATCCATATAAAACTAAATGCCATGTTAAGAATGTAGTTTCATCATCAAGCAATAAAATCAGGGTAACTTGATATTTTCAACACCCCCATTTATATCTACTTTTTTGTTGTTATGTTCCCCTTTTCCCCATGAAACTGTTTCTCTTTCAACCTCAATTACATCAGCATTAACCTATGCATTACTTTATAACATCATATGCAGTAGGATTGATACAGAAAGTGACTTTTACTCTAAAGTGCTGATTAGTTGAAACTTATCCCATGTAAGCAAATACAACTAAAGTGGATAAATGGACATTGAAATCTTTTTGTTTTCTTATTCTCAAACCAAAACAACAAATAGAGTCATACAGCAGTAAAAATAGCAGAACTGAGATGTTGGGAAACAGTTGGTGCAAGTAAACTCGAATACTCCAGCAGTAAGCCCCGTTGTCATGAGATTTGTCACTTTCCAACTAAGCTTGCATGGTTTAAGAACATTTACTCCTCCTAAACTGTAGGTATGCTGTATCATGATCAACCAGCCCCATTGCTCTCGAAAGGCAACAATTACAATAGTTAAAGTTTGGGGGCATTGGAAGTTATATTATTGGAGATATGGTTCAGTTAGAGGTGACAATTGATAAGATATAGAGTCAACTCACAGTAATTTGAAAAAAAAAAAAAAAAACGATTATGCCCCATCCACTAATTTAAGTTGTAGAAACTGATATTCAGAAAAGAATCATAGCCAGAATGAGCTAGCCTGTAACTGGCACTTGACTAAATGTCCAGTATCCACAGTTCTTATAGCAAAGAGCCAATATAAATGCTTAGATAAATATTTCCATGCCCCAAATCAAAAGCACTAGAAATTGTTCACTTCTAACAAGCACGTTTTCAAATATCAAAGTCTTTCTCCGGCTACTTCCAAAAGGCAGGAAGTTTCATGCCAATTTAGGCATCTCTTAAATTCAATGGCTAAGCATTGAAAGATCAGACCAACAAAATCCATGGAGAAAAAACCATTAGCATTGTTCCCACCCACATTAGGAAGATCGCTGTACATTCAGGGCATGGTTTCTATTTTTTGCTTGCAAACCAAGAGCAAAATGAAAAGGAAAACTAAAAGAAGGAAACAAAAAAAGAAAAAAAAACTGGGCAAAATAAACAACAAAGAACACCATCCCAATTCTTCAAAAGAAAAATATAAAGCAAAAGCACAAGTTTACAAAATTCAAACGATCAGGGATGAAGGTCAAATCCAAAAGGCCACAAATCAAAACCCCATAAAGCACGAAACTTTACCCATAATCGAACCCCAAAAAAGCATGACTGAGACAAACCCACAAGCGGATGACACCAAATCCCAACCCAAAAACGAAAGAAAAAAGAAAAAAAGAAAAGGAATCTTTTGAAGGAGAAAATCCCAAAAGGGGTACCTCTTCTTGCTTGCGTTTCTTCATCCCAGAATTCTGGGGGCTCTCAGGGACGCAATCGGCCACCTCAAGATCCATAAGAATCAAGTATCAAGCCCCACAACCACAGAGTAGAGAGCGAGTATCAAGCCCTCAGAGGACAGAGTCGTTCACTCCCAAAGCCAAAGAAGGAAAACAAAAAAAACTACTATTATTATATTATTATTATATCATAAATAATATGTACGTGCGTTGCGTTCTCGTGCCTGTGCGTGTGGAAAGAGAGAGAGAGAGAAATATCATAGAGAGAGAAAGTAAAGAGAGAGAGAGAGTGAGTGAGTTTGACGATAGTGTGGTGTGACTGTGTGAGTTTCTGAGAAATTATCAACCGGGGAATGAGAGAAAAAGTGCAGTTCGCGCCTTGCTTCTCATACACTAACAATACTACTTTTATTTTGTTCCTTACTACGGTGCGACCATTGCACCTCGTGCTACGTTTTAGCGTCTCATTGGTTAGAGTCCACGTGGGTGGAGTATTGTGGCTTCAGTGTATGATTCTGATGTGCGCGAGTGTGGTGGATTACTGGAGTGTTGGAGGTGCCACAAATACGAACATTAATTAATTGTTGTTTTTGTGTTTTTTTTTCGTGAAATACAGAAATTAGATATTCGGAGAAAGAGGAGGGATTGAGAATCGAGAGAATGAACGCGGGACTTTGATTTGCCGTCCTACACAAGGAACGTTTTCGTTCAATTATTTGGCAAGATTGGACTTTTTTCCTAATTTAAGTTTAATTTTGTTGGTTTTTTCTGGTATGATACACTCTTTCCATGTGATTTTATTTAAGGAGTATTAGACAATTTTTAACAGAATTGGATTATTCAGGAATTAATAAGTATATTAAATTGCTTTATTAAAATTTTATAAAAAATTATGATTAAATAAAACTTTTCATTTAAAGCTAATTTTTAGATATAAAGTCTTCAACTCCAAGTTAGTTCATTATTTTATATCTTAATCCAACTTTTTCTTAACCGGTTTTCTTTCTTTTTCTACTCCTTTTTCTCATAAAATTTATTTGATTACAGAAGCTAATAAAACTTTATTATCCCAATGTAATAAAATTAAATTTATTTTTATATTTATTTTTCATTCAATGTATTATTTTTTATTTTTTAAGATAAAAGCAAACTAAAACTAATTTTGAAATAATTTTGATTCTGAACCAACTAAAGTTCATTTTTATTTCGATTTGTGTAATTGGTTCTATTTTGTACTAGTTTAAATTGGTTTTGAAAATATTCAAACACCCCTTAAGAATGCAACTCTCATATCACCTTAATGCATTTAAGAAAATTAATTATTAAGTTAACTCTTTAAGTTATTTTGTGTTAGGTTGTGTTATATGGTAAAATAATATAATTTAATTTTACTCTATTGTTAACAAAAAGTTTTTTATATTATCATTATATCATAATTAACATATTAAAAAAAATTAACTTTAATAATATATAATTGAATGATAATGTAAAAAAATTTATATTAAAAGTTATCAAAATTAAATTTATAATAGTAGTCAAACCACACTATCTGTAGACCCATTGAATTATGTTATGTGTCATAGAATTCAAAAACTTTGGGGCAAATTACACTAATCTCTAGTGTTTTAGTGTGTTTACACTCAATACCCTTTCATTTTGGGAATTGAATATAACCTCTCTTAATATTGCCGGAAGTTGAAGTTGTTTAATGAAATGGTAAAAAGTCATTTTCACCCTTATGAGACAAACGTATCTTTTTGTTTTCTTCTATTATTCGGTCCTCCCACTTGTTGTGCAAACCAAAACACGAAGACAAGAAGTCTAGTCATGGCCACACTATAGCAAAGAATGAAGTTGCATTTCATTTTTTTCCCCACATTTGCAAGTTTTATTATGGTACTTAAGACCCAAACATCCACTTTCACCCACTCTTGAAGTTTGAAAAAAAAAAAAACCAGAGAGCTCTACCACCAACAAATGCAAGTCTAAAGAAAATGTTGGAAAAGGATTAAAACCCACTTTTACCTAAACAAAGGAGAAAACCAACAAACCAACCAACTAGGGTTACAAAGAGCAAATTTCTTAGCTAAACAGAGGAGCTTAAACAGTGTACTATTTTTTCTTGGCCATTTTTTTCCCTGGTTCTCTCCTCTTCTCTATCATCTTTAGTTCTATATTCTCTGAAGATGGATTTGCAAGTTCTCCAAGTTTAGTCATAGGCTCCAATTTAGTGTGTTCGGAATGGTAAGTTTTGGGAATTGATTTGATTTGTAATGAAATTTTATGTTTGGAAAGTTATAAAATTGTAATCTATTTGATTTACAAATCTATTAGATTTAAGTTATGTATATTTAAAAATTCATATAAATTTGATTAGATTTGAGTAGATTTGATTTAATTTTAATTCAATTGACAATTTTATCCTTATTAATTTATTCACTTATCTAATCTATGTAAGGGTAATAAAGTAAATTATTAAAATAAAATGAATTTCAATAATTTTTTAAGTGTTCTAGACCTAAAATTTAATTTACAAATCAAATCAAATTCTATTTTTTTTTAAGAATTTCAAACATAAAAATTAATTTCTAAATCAATTCAAATCAAATCAAATCAATTTTATTTTTAATGATTCCAAACACAACTTACTTATCATCTTTAGTTCTATATTCTCTGTAGATGGATTTGCAAGTTTTCCAATTTTAGTCAAAGGCTCCACTTTTTCTTTTTCATTTTAATATTACGGACAATAATGTATTTTCATTCTAAGGAGCCACTTTTCTTTTTCACATGTTATGCACGTGTTGTACTAGTCATTTGTTCTCTTAATGGACATTTAATAATTAATAGGGGCATGTATAATATGTAGAGAGAGGTTATATTCAAATCTCAAAATTGAGGGGTTATCGGGTGTAAATACAATAAATTTTCAGAAAGGCTAGTGTAATTTGACGATTTTGCTGTGCTTTGAAAATATTTTAAGATTGATTTTGTATGATTTAAAATATTTTTATTTCAAAGTATTGAGTATATTAAATGAAAAGATTTTCATATAATAAATTAACTTCTTCACACATATAAATGAAAATGATCTTGTGTATTATAGGCAATTATTTTCTTTAATAAAAAAGAGTATATTATGGGCCTTTAGTATATTAAACCACAAGATGTGACTTAATTGACAAACTAAGCTCCATATGAACAAATTTTATTTGCAGTGCAATGATTCAAAACTCACTGAAATTATGTTGTAGTCACGGCTAAGTCAAAATTTGAGCAGGGATTAGTTACATATTTAAAGGATGTGAGATTACTTTATAATTGGGGGAAAAAAAGCATGTTAAAAGCAGTTACTCTCCATAGTTTTTTGTTTTCTGCTATTTTTTTTAATCAAGCACTAATAAATATTACTTAAAAAATTGGTTTCTTAGTGGTACCTTACTTATTTGAAGTATTATTGTTTTTTTATTTATATTTAAGAGAGATTTTTGTATATGTTTTAGTCAGCATAATTTTATAGATTAAATTAAGCAAAAAGTATCATGTTAACAGGATTAAATTTAATTTTGAAGAGGAAAAAAAAACATTTAAGTGGGCTGAATTATACTTTGATAATAGACATATATACATTTTGATTGAGCCATGAGTTTACAACTTGTCTATATATGCAATCTGAATCGTACATTTTTGTGAAGTTCAGATTCAGTCCATTTGCTATAATGGTTTTTTTTTTTTTTGACATGGATATAGTGGTATGTTTATCTAATCCTATATAAGAATATTCTTATATTGCATATAATAATACTGCAAGCAAAATAGCGGATATAATTAATTAGGGTATCATGGAATTCTCCAAAAAACTTTAGTATAATTTGTTTATTTTTCATTTTCGTAAATCTCCAAAGGAAGATTCCGTATGATCCAGTACTTGCTTTAAACCTAGATTGAATCTATATGCTCATGATACTGCACTCGCAAATGTAGAAGACGTAGAAGGATAAGGCTTTTTGTTGACAATAAGCTCTTTCAGGCTCGTTTGATATAATGAAAAAAAAAATATAACAAAAATAAAAATTAAATATTTTCATTCTCTTATTTGATAAAAAAATCAAATGAGGAATATTCACTCCATAAGAAATGCCATTCATTTTATTTTTGGAATACTCATTTTATTTGTATTTTTACTTCTGCTTCCATTCTTATTCTATTTATTTTCTTTTTATAATAACAAACGTGCACTAGAGGCATTTGTCTCTTTTTGCTTTCTTATTATAAAGGTTGTGTATAATGGCAACAAGTATGAAAATGCTTTGAATTTGGATTGTCAGGGAGCCAGCCAATCATCTACGTGCTTGTTCTATTTTTTTATTAGTGCAATGGCATCCATGAGCAGAAATAGAAATGGGAATATCGCCAGTACCAGTTATGAGTTGTGGCCGCTTTTATTTTCTTAACAAGGAAGTATACTATTTCAATCACAAAAAGCAGTTTTGAGAATTGGCCGATCACCACAAACTTTTTAAAG
This sequence comes from Castanospermum australe, assembly GCA_019955255.1. Classification (NCBI taxonomy): domain Eukaryota; kingdom Viridiplantae; phylum Streptophyta; class Magnoliopsida; order Fabales; family Fabaceae; genus Castanospermum; species Castanospermum australe. Next base: position 638,557 of record NSJW01000606.1, on the reverse strand, counting down.
CAAGCTCTGAAATCAATTAACATCTAGTTTGGAGCTGAATCACCCACTCTATGGCCACTTGAGTTAAAGCCATAAGGTAATGGCTGTGGCTGCATAATTTCTCATGCATAAGTGCTAATCATGTAGAATTAGACCTCTGCATTCAAATAAGCAAATTTTTTGAAACAGGCCTCTTGAAATTTAAGAGGAGCTAAAACACACATAGTTCAGGTTATACTTCACACAGAAGTTAGAGAAAACATAAAAGCTCAAAACATGAGCTACAGCTAACAGTGGACATTTACCCTATCCAAGACTAAAGTAGTTGTCCCCTTCATCATGAAAGAAAAGTAGTGAGAAACTGTGACCTTGAAATCCATCCATTCATTGTCACCCTTAAATAATTTGTACGACTCCCAAAAAACTGGAGGCCAGCAATGGTACATGCTGTCTAGAAGACTCTACAAGTGAATCTCAATTGGATGACAATTTCAGGCTCAATAAATCTCCCATATTGAGAAGAGTATCCTTGACCAATCTACAAACTGATTTCTTAGATTGCTGAATTTGATTTTACCCACATTCACTATCAGCATCAAAGATGAGTTGATCAAATAAATTTTGCCAGTGTTGACTTAAAAGGATGGTATTCATAACTCAACAGAATGTATTCCTTAGAGCATATAGTGATTTGCAGGTTCACTAAGAATCCAAACACTGAAACCCAAAAATGTGTACAAACTAAAACAAGGGAAAAGTTGTCCTCAATATCTTGTGAATAGTCACTGCAGAACAAAATGAATAATAGAAAATAAAAAAATAACAAAATTTGGCACCTCGAACACCAGCAAAAAAAATTTCAGATGAGGTTAAAATAGATGGGGGGACTACAGTATAAATTCAGGAACCTTCTGGTTGGCTTCAGGTTTCATTTATTAAAGAACCTAATTCTTGCCGAAATGTTGGAATTTTGTCTGCCTCAACAGCCATGACTAATCCCATTGACCCGTAATTCTTCAGCTGTAATAGGCAAAAATATGAATATATAGTTCAGATCATCGATGAAAGAGATTGCTAGCACTTCTGCAATATCAAGTTTAAGCAAGAAACTATAATGGAAAGAATTTCAGAACTATTAAACCTTAAATGCAATAATGTATTAAAATTAATCCAAGAATGACAAGTAAGATGGACTTAGTCATTTTTTTCTTCTTTTTCTGTCTTGATGATTTCAAAATGTTTAGTCCTATCTAATCATTAAATGTAACAAAAACTCTTATGCATTCAGACTAAAGTTAGCAAATTAAAGCTTAAAGCTTGTAGCCTGCCTACTCCTGATGTTATTCTGTGGCACTGGATAAGAAATCAGCTAATCAATTATATCCTGTGGCACTGGAAATAATCTATTTGATATGGAATATCTTACAGCCGTTTCTGGAGAGAAACTTCTGTTTCTAAAATTTTGGGCATTACATTCCATTTATATAAACACCACAACCCCGTAAAAGGACAACATGGCCAAGATCCATAGAAGTAGTCCCCAATGTGTATATTTCTCCTAGAAACAGAGGTGGGACTTAATATTAGGTATTTTAAGTAACCTTCAGAAATTGGCCAAAAAAGAGTAACTTTAGGCAAGTTCAGAAAAACATATCCTGATAATTGTACATTGAGATTTGAGAATCATAAAACTTGCCTCATGAGGTGCAAGCTGCTGAGTTCGCAATGGAAAACCGAAGGACCAAGAGCTTAACTGGAAAATATTTTGGAAAATAATCAGTAATCAGAGGCAAAATAATGCACCATGATGCCACCAAAGTATCAGTACCTTGTGGAAGATTTCATCCTCAGGCTTTATATATATTATCACCTCATCGCTATCATTGCTAAGTTTTCTTTTCTGTTCTACCCTCTTGTGCTGTACTTTTACACCCGGGAAAAAAGTAAAACATTAAAAAAAAAGGGAATTTATACATAAAAGCTAGAGAACTCAATAAGAGGACAATAAATAGAAGGGAGATGCAACAGCTGCATACCTTGTAAATTTTGCTAAGTATTATATAATGCTTAAACTGGAAGGAATTTTGAAGCTCCTCTGTTGGCTGAACAATGTGAAACAAGACAAGATATGTTCTAAGAGAAAATTTGTCTCCAGATATCAAATATAAACATATTTAACACCCTCACCCATCTAATACTACCGACATCTAACCTCATCTTCTGTGGCCCATGACACTTCATCAAAAAGGGCATCATAAAGATGTGGTAAAAGCTGGGGAGGTAGGTTCACTACGCGCTGTGATACCAGGAGACCAACATTGCATGCTTGTTCCCCCAAAAGCAATCTCAATTGATCAACAACCCCCTTCTCTTGGCATGCTTTAAGGAGGAAGTCCTTGAGTTCCATAATACATCTTTGTTCCTAGAAAAAGCATTCGTCAAGTTTTAAAACGAATGAGATGCTAAGCCAATCACAAACCAAATTTGTGCGTTGCAAACAGAGAATGAGCTGGAGACATCAACAAAATTGAAAAATAGTAGATTGAACTAAGAATGAATTGGTTAAGGTTCAATTTTCAAACAAAATTTAATATATGAATCTAATTTCCTTTCTTAATTATCAAAATATATGCATGATTACTATTTTGGTCAGGGTAGCTTTCCTACCTTTAACACATTGCTGACTAGTATATTTGGATAAGGGAGGAAAAGTTATATATAATAAAAACTAAACATATTTTCCTAACAGAATAGCAGGTTTCCTCAAATAAAAAACGAGATTTCAACTCACCAAAGAAAGACAGAAACACACACATGCAAGAAAAAGAAAAAGAAGTGGGTTTGATGTCAAGTGATCAAACAGTAAAGGTAATGATTATATAGAACTACATTGAAGGCCACTGAAAGAAAATGAGACAAATAGATCAGACTGTTATCATATATAATCAATGTCACTTACCCTATATCTCCATAAATTAAGAGCAGTTACAATAGCAAAAAGTCCTTCATCCTCATCATCCTCTATCTTTACAACAGTTCCTACTGTGGTCTGTCCCAAAACCAAATCTACAAAGCCACTCAAATCCCATTCTTTATCATCCAGGTAAGTTTGCAGCAAGGTCTTCACTCCATGAAAGTCACCAGGTTTAGGATCAAAAAAGGAAAAATCTGCTTGGACAACTCCCTTGAACAATAGAGGCAATATTTCAATTAATTTACTTGTTAAATTATACAATCTTGAATTTTAAATATATCTAATACATGTGATCAAATCGTAACATAAGAAGAGATCTTACTTCAAACTCTTCATCAGATGACTCCAACTGTTCTGCTTTATCTTCTAAAGTGTGCTTCATAAATCCATTACCTAGGCAGTGGATTGGACATAGGCATGCAAAGTGCAAAATATCAACTGACTTGAATATAAAAGGAACTTAAACACATGGATTTACATTATTCATCAAGACAAAAGGTCTTTACCAGCAGAGCCAGGGGTAGGTTTTTCATTAAATTTGGAGCCTCGGATTTGACGCTTGACCATGGAAGCAGAGGCCATATGAGCAACTGCACGAGCAAAAGGGGAGAATGTAATTGGCCAAGTTTTCAGTTGTTGGCAATGCCTTCTTCGCCTTCGGGGCATTTTGGTACACCAGAACTAAAAAATTTAACTAGACTGTGACTGTCAAGTTATATAGACATTATATTTAAGACAATCTGTGCTAAACAAAAGAAGAAAAAGAATTGTTTCCACACCCTTGACAAAGTTTCAAACATGTAGATGGCATCTCATTTAATGGCAGCAAGGCTGATATCTTATGCTATGTCAATAGTTAGATGTAAAACTACACAAAATGGGCATATGCATCAACAAATATAGTTAAGAGAGGGAAAAACTGACATTGTTCTCCCACTATTCCTTCAAGATTCACTGGGCCTGGGGGAAAGGTGAGGGGAGTATGAGCAGCAATGCCGCTATTTTTTCAAATAATGAATAACACGTTAAACCCCTCAGATCTTTTAACAAAATTAGATATTAAACTGCAAAACAGTTGAAGAGACCAGGAATAGTTGAATAAGAAAGAAAATGGAAAACTAGGAAATAGACCCATAAATTGATTCCTGAAGCAATGCAACAGAACAAGTGATTTCCATCAATGGAAGCTAGGGCCTCTTCTTCAGACTCAGAAAGTGGGCAATTGTCCAAATATAGCTCACCCCAACAAAAGTCTATAACCTCAAGCATAGCAAGTTCGAATATAGAATTGAAAACAGAAACAAAATCCAATGAAGCAAGTTGATAATTGATGAAACAAACACAAAGTTATAAACTTCACAAAAAAATTGTGTGTGAGAGAGAGAGGAGGGGACCTGATAAAGGGGCCTAAATAGCGTGGCAGATATTGGTAGCCGGAGTCTGGTGGGAGCCGCCGAGTACGGTGGTGGGGTGGTGTACAGACTATACAGTAACAAAGGCACAAGCAATGAATTTACCAATAGAAAAAAAGCACCAGCAATGAGGACCAAGTGAATGGAGATAGGGTTTTGGACTCCGGCATTTTGGAGTCGGTCATGACTAAATGCTTTCATTTTTTGGGTTTTGCAATAAGAATAAAAAATAAAAATTATTAAATAAAAATATAAATATTTAATGTTTTAAAAATTTAAAACGTATAATTAAAATTATTTAATAAAAAATAATAAATGTTATTTTTATTTTTTAACAAATTTTTTTTTATGAAATAAATGCTTTTTACTTTCTTAAGATTAGTTTGGTAGGAGAGTAATATGAGAGCAAAAATGAACAGTAAATTTCATGAGAAAAAACTTTTATAATTTCAAATTGATTTTGTAGTTTGATATCTAATATAATTTAAAAATTATATTTAATATTCTCTCAAAAATTATATTTAATAAGTTGTTCATTCATTTAAAAAAATGAAAAATTGTTGAAACTTCAAAAATTTTGTTTGAAATATTTTAAAATCAATTAATTATATTTAGAGTAAACACTAAAACTTAGTTTTAGTTTATGAAAAATACATAATTTATTAATTTCATCATTTAGAGACTAATTGTATCATTTAATCACCCAAACTTTAAATTCATGATAATTTGATCTTTCTGAAAGACTAAATTGATAAAATTAAATGGAACAAAATTATAAAAGTTATGAGTAACTTAAAACTTGAGGAATTGAATTGACCAAAATAATTTTTAAATGACTAAATTAATAAATATTATATCTTTTATAAACTTAAAATAGGTTTTACTCTTGTATCTAATCAAATTGTCTACATTTTCGGATCGTGGATTATAGCACAATTAAATTCGAAATAAAGTTTAAATGCCTTCTACTACCAACCAATTAAAAAGAGTTTAGATGCCTCAGCCAAGTTTCCGAACATCTCAGCAGTATTGGTGACACCGCTAATTTGCATTTGCAAATTTGAGGCTTCACTTATATAATAAAATATATATACATATAATAAAGCTAAACTCATTAGAGCAATAATGTTAGAGTCATCTTAAATAACAATGTTTTGGCTAGAACTTGAGGGTCATCATCTTCGATCCGAAATGTGCTCTACAACTTCGAACCTGTCTCATTTAGTTTTAATATTGACTTGAACATCGAAATATCTTATAGGTATTCCCATCATTTTAAAATTCTCCAGCGTCGTTAGGCAGTTTAAGATCACAAGAAAACATACAAGAACAAAAAGTATAATATAAATAGTTTAAAAAAGAGAGAGAGAATTCAAAATTGAATCTTGTGATTTCTCGATTTTATTTAATGATACTTAAAAGTTAATTAAGAATTAAAATTAAAAAAAGACTCGTGATAACATGATAGAATGGCATGAATTATATTTCAGTTTAAATTTTATAATTAAAAATGATTGTGAACTTTTTGAAGTGAAATTAATTCACATGAATATATGTAGCATTATTGAGAAAACATGTACTAAAAAAAGGTCAAGTTGTTCTAAACGCATGATGTAGTCATGATTTTAATTTCCCTGGAAGCGGTAGAGTTTTCCACGACAGGAAGTATTCGGAGTGAAAATATAGTTTGCAGGAAGAACAACGTAAAGGTAGTGTTTAACATCAACTTCTCATTTTCTGCTACAACTTAACTTTGTAATTTCAATATAATTTTTCCATTCTTCTTCTTGTCATGTTGTGTTTAACTTCGTAATGTTGCAGCCAGAAAAAGCCACCATCATAAAGATGAAAAAGCCTGTGTCCTTAAAAGATGGTCTGGTCTGAGTCACGCTAGTATAACACTCGTGCAATGTGCGGAAAACTTTGAAACAGAAAAGAATTTTACCTAAGAGAAATATATTTCTTGAAATCCAATACCATTGTCTAATAACACAGTTCTAATTGTCTGCTCAATGAACTTTGTTGGCCAGTTTGATATGATTACAAGATTACTGAGATCAGTTATTTTAGATTCAGTGCGTGTGCCTGTTGAATTTGAAGAGGATACATATATTGACAAAATCTCGAGTTTAGATGTTGATTTGGCCTGCTCTTAGTTATTGATTCAGTTGTACATGCCTCCTAGGCATATTCTGTTGAGAATATATCAGTTTACCTCTGTAAGCAAATGAAAGGTAATTTAGAAATGATGCACTGATATGATGTTTCCTTTTCCTGCGTCTTGTTTGCTACTACTTTTTGTTGTCATTTCAGAACATTGTTATGTTCATGTGTATTGTTTTTGGTACAATATAACGGAGATTTGAATTTATGACTTGGAGCAAAATATTTTCACACTAAGATATGTATGCGACATGGCTTCTAAAGTTCATGATTTGTCACCATTTTGTAAACTGATACAAATGGCTGCATTATCATGTCTTAAATTTTGCCTACTAAATGAGCTTTGTATGTCTCCTCCTATAGTTGGCCATTAATTTGTTTCTTATATATTTTAAAAATCTTGGGGAGAAATGAATTGAAAAAAAGAAAGTGAGTTGTGTTCTCAGACATGAATTTGTCGAAGTTTGTGTAACAATACATAAATAATATTGAAGCTCCAAACTCAAAGATGAACTGCATTTCTGATATGAAAACATCTATATATGTTGAAAACTTACAATTTCAAAACTTTGCCGATAGCTTTAGTTGCATCTTTTAACTTTCAGGACTTGTAGATTACCACAAAGCAAGGAAGGAGGGCTCTAGGATTTAAAATATAGAGTTCCTCAATATCAGAATCACTAATTTTTCCTGCCAAAGAATCAAACCCTGAATCAGCCATTTCTTGGATCTCTCCCAGAGGATTATGGACTCTCCCAGCTATGACTCTACACACTATGACAGACTTTCTCAAAGATTGTTTCTGATCAGATGATGACTCAATGGAATCAAAGGCTTTTGCACTTGTGGATGTAGTGAAAACCCCTAATGCTCCATGGAATTCCTTGTTGGGGGAGAAACCATGTCTCAGAATTTGACACACACCACATTGGTCTGAACTGCACAGGCTAGAAGAGCCACTTATGCCAAGAGAGCATGCAATGGTTGTGCCATGAAACCTCAGCAGCTCATTTCCATCAACCAGGCATCTTGTGTGCTTCTTCTGCAACTTTTCAGCATTAGTCTTTACCATTTTTCTGTATTCCTCAAAGCAAGCAAAGGTTTTTTGCATGTTCTGGACTTTCAAGACACTTTCAAATTGCCCTGCCTTGCTTTCAGAATTAATGCTGCTAGTTTGGCATATTTGTTCTATAATCTGCCAAGATGAATCTTCTTTGTGAAGTTCAATGACTGCAAAAAGGTGCGTGTTTAGGTTTCACAATAAACCATATTCTTTAAACTATATGAAACAGTACATTGTAAAAGAAAGAGTTCATTTTTCGTTCCCTTTGAAAGTATAGACGAAACAACCAAGGCTGCGTTTGGACTTTGGAACATTCTCGGTTTTTGGTTTCTGAAAAGCAATTTTCATGTATAATGTACTAAAACCATTTTTAAGACCAATAAAACCAAAAAATAGAAAATAAAAACTGTTTTGGTTTCCGTATTTATACGGTAAAAACAATCTTTCAAAATAAATTTTTATTGTTTTTTACTCTTAAAAATTAAAAAAAAATATTTTTAAAAACAATTGCAAACACTTCCTTAGTTTATGTTTATAAAAATAGATGAATTGCAACTAACTACCCCATATAAAATACAACAAACAAAAAAATTTAAAAAAAAAATCAAAAGGGGCATGATATCAGGTGCATATGCTAAATGCTATCTTATTTTCTGTCAGTTACCATTTGAGTCATTGTTTAGGACATGAAAACTAGGAACTTCCAATGAAAAATCTAAAATGGAATATTGTCCATATGGAAATTAGGACAAAATCAAAAAGAAAACTTTCTAGAAATTGATGTTTAAAGTTTAAAAAGAAGATGAAGAACCTTTTCCATGAATCGGAAATATATTCACCTACACAGAATAAAATCTTCCGACAAGAGAATATACAGGTCAACCAATGTTTAAGTTACAGTCAACAAATCACTTATGAACACTCTCCCCAATGTGCCAACATTTACATAAATTTATATATATTAGTCATATATACTACAAGCTATTCTTATATATTTTTGAAATAAATATTTTTTCTTACTCCGTACAAGTATATACAAGACAAATAAGCACATGATATTAGGTTTAATATTATTTTTATACATTTCTCTTGCATTCACTTGTATAGAGTAAGAAAAAATATTACTTCAAGAACATACAAGAATTTCTTGTCATACTACTTTCAAAACAAGTTGGTAATTGGCCAAATTTAACACTAGTATCAAGTTGACGATCACTTTTGTCGCTTTTTTTTTTCTTTTTTTTCTTCCCTTTCTCCCTTGCTAAAGTGTATAGTTCCTTAAAGCCTTACTTGTGAGAGTCTAAGAGGTTATATTCATTGTTAGCCCTGACAGTCAAAGAACTGGTGGCAACACATAGAGGCATCACATGATATGCAGAAAACAAACAGAAATTAGCTGACTCAAAAGGCAAAAGCACCTCAAAAACTCAAAAAACATGCTAGTTCAACTAGGAAAAACTACTTGTCCTTACCTGAATGCTCGGAGATGTCCTGCACTTCAACAGCATCAACACATTTTGGTTTCTCAGCACTTTTATGACGATCACCAGAATCTTTCTGCACTGACGCTCTTGGGCTTGAGAAGATATTGCATTCACAGCAATCAACAAGATGAGTTTTCCTTGGAGTTGGATTTGGTGTTCTTGATCTGTGAGTGTCTTCCATGCCTTCACCATCTCTATTGCTCTGAGGGTAAGGACAACATGGGCAAACTTTGATTTCACCGCTTGAGCCATCAAGGACAATTTCATGGGTAATGGGGTTGAGGATGGAGCTGCTTCCTCTGAATTTTGGGCTGCTACTTGTTGGCTTCTGATCTAAGTGGCTCTTGCTTCTTCCATGGATGAAATTTTTGGTGTCTGAATTGTCTATCATGTCTTGCTTTCTTCTCTGAGCACTGCTGTTTCTGTGCTGTCCACTTTGATCCTTTGGATCATGAACTTCTGATTGCTTCGTTTTGCAGTTAAGTGATCTCTTCAAAGAATGCCAAACCTCTGTCATTTCTTTTGATCTATTTTTCCCCACAAGATTCAACCTCCATGAGCCTTCTTGAGAGAATAAATATGCACAATATCTCCTGCGTTATTCCATTTGCAAAAGGCAAGTAAACAATCAAGGAAACCAAATTATTGTTTTCTATAAAAAATTCATAGTTTCTTTGTTTGCAAATTGTACGTTTCCTTTGGTGTATGAACTCCATGGAAAGCAAGATATCCTCAGCTATAATCTCTTTTCTGGATGCATATCAAAGTTTTTGCAAATTTAGATGTCCAAATCCAGAGTTTCAATAATACTCTTCCATCAAACTGAAGTGGCCTAGAGTGTGCTGAGAGGTCTTTAACGTGTGTTTGGATTAACTTATTTTTATTAAAAATATCTTATAATCAAAATTTTATTAAGAAAGTTTTTGAAAAAAAAAAGTAATTTTTTTTAAAAAATCATCTTTTCCAAACATGTTATTAATGTATGTTTAGATTAATTTATTTTGTAATTAAAATAACTTATAATCAAATTTTATTGATAGAGCTTTTAAAAAAACAATTTAAAGAAAAAGCTATCACAAACATGAAACAAGCACTTGGACTCCAATTTTTTAAATTTTTTTTTTATTTTTAATGTAATTTTTTCAAATAATTTTTTTTTTTTAGCCTCCTCCAACAATAAGAATTTTTCTTTGAACCCCCAGCTAGATTAGTTTAGTTCTGTGCCCCTGTCATCAAATTTTGGCAACGAACATGTAACCCAAAAAATAAATAAATAAAAAATTTGGTAACAAACATGTTCTTGCCACATGTCAAGTTTTATGTGGAAGAAACTATAAAATAATTTCAATTATGTAGACCAAAGATATTTCCATTTTATTTGAGCTTTCTTTTTTATTAATTTGAGATTTTCTTTGAGGAAAAATATAATCAATAAAAACATAATCATAAGAGAGAGATTTTTAACTTTAAATGTGATATTTAATAAGGATTTGAAATTTTCTTGTAACATTTAATATTCAAGATAAGTTAATCAGTTGCCTTGTAATGTAATTTAGAGGAATTATTGTTTTGTTTTGTATTTTGAAGATAAAATGTCAAATTGCTAATGTTATTTTTCAAAAGAATAAAAAAAACACTGACACCCCCAAAGATCTTGAAAGCAAATATATTTTCCCCATCTAGTTTTGAAGTGTAGAAATAAGTCCCCTCATTTAAATTTTCACATAACATCTAACCACTTACTGTAATTCAAATTTCTTCTATAAAATGTAATCCAACAAAATAATGTCATTAGTTAGTGAGTAATAATAATTTAAATTAAATATAATATATAAAAAATGTTAGCCCAAAGTTTCCATCTTAGCATTTATTTTTGTGATGATTCCAAACATTTAGCATTCTTTTAACATTGCATACTTATGCTTGATTTTAGTGGAAAGGAGTTTATGTAGATTTATCAAAGCTTTATTGAACATTCTCAATATATAAGAGATTTCTTTAAGAAGATAAGCAATTTGATATATATCTTAAAGTCTCTTATTGAAGGTCAAAGTTAAGTCTGAAGAAGTACGTGAAAGACCAAATGTTGAATATACTTATAATGAAGATAAACCTATTTAAATCTATTAACTACTTCAAGAAAGAGAAGATGAGTTTGCTCATGACTGAAGATGAGTCAGCTCATGATACTATTGCAGATGCTTTGTTACAAATTCAAATTTTAAATTGTTCTTGGATAATTCTTAGGTACTGCCAACGTCATAAAATCTCAAGAGAAAGTCAAAGGCTCGGAAACAACATCCCAAAAGTTATGGGTAACTTTGTACTTGCAAGAAAGTGACTTTACATCCCAAAAAGATAAAGGAACTCTGTTGCAACAGAACCCCGTGTGCTGCAACATTCAAATCTTTTTCTTCTACATATACCCATTATTCAAAAAGACTTGCAAAAGTGAATAGTAGATTAAAAAGGAGAAAAGAAGGGAGAACATCTAGTATTTACTGGGCTTTCATTGAAGAATCATTCAAAAATGTTTTTGTGAACTATATTGTAAAATATTCACTCTTGTTTGAGAGAGTTTTATCATACTTCTCTTTAAAACCTGTGAGATTGTTAGATTTCTATCTTGGAGACGTTAGGGTTGAAGAAAACTACTCATGTATCTAGCTTGGAGAGACTAGGGTAGATCAGAACTACTTGTTTTAGCTTGGAGAGGTTATAATTGAATGAAACTACTTGTGAGTTAGCTTGGAGAGGCTAGGATTGATCAAAGAACACTCAAAAATAGTGGAAAATCCTGGCTTGGTTGGGGACTAGATGTAGGTTCCATATTAGAGCTGAACTAGTATAAATGTCCTTGTACAAGCTCTCTTTAACATTTCTCTTTTACATTATCTTGCTTGATTACATGTTATTTATCCGTTTCATGATTTATTGTCTCTGATTGCATGATTATTTACATTGTATGTTTGATTTAGATGCCTATTTGTGATACTCTATTTTCTGGTTTATTTATTGCACTGCGATGAGCTAACTAATCGCTGTTATTAGTTGTCTCATCTCTACATCAACTTTCTGTTTTGAGTTTATTTTGCAGAAACTACTATTTGAACCTGACTTGATTCAACCCTCCTTCTTAAGTCCTCTTTTACCAACAAAAAATTGATATAAACATATTTTAAATATATTTTGAATATATATATATATATAGATAGATGGGGACTCAGTTACTCCAAGAGTAGTCTTGTATACTTACATCCGTGAATAATTTTTTCTAAACATTAAATTTCACTAATCTAACCGTTAAATCGTATGATATTATCATGATAATCATATATAATAAATTTAAGATAAATCAAATATGTATAAGTATATAATCTAGTAATTAAAATTTACCTATATTTTAAAAAAATATATTATATTTAAAATAAAATAATTATACATATTAATTTATTTTAAAATTTTATGACATTTTATGAATTTAACCGTTATTCGTAGGTATATATCAGTTATTGAATATTCGATATCCTATGTCAAACCATAATTAACCATGATCACAGTTATTATTTTTAATTATTTATTTTTCTAAATTAACAAATATTTATAATCGATTATAAGATATTCTGTAGGTTGGTCGGATATAGTGGAGCATCCAAACTATCCGAGCACATTGCTATCTCTAGGTAAGTTGCGTTCTTAGCCACCTTATGAATTATGACTTGTTTTATAGTATGTTTAGTTTAATTTTTAAAAAGTCTCAAATCATAGTTTGAATAAAAAGTTTATCTATTGTAACTTTTACCTAAATCATAATTTTAGGATTTTAAAAGATAAACCAAACACATACTTAAACTGATTAAAAAGTAAGTTTTCAGCTTCTTATATTTTTGTTTTAAAAAAAAGAATTTACAAAACCATAAAAATGGGTTTTCAATAAATGTGACCCAAAAAAAACATTTATTTGATCATAAAGTAGAAATTGAAAGAAGCACCAAGAAGGAGAAGGCAAGAGAAGCCATGCACTATTTATAGAAGTTGTTTATCATGCCTTCATTATTTTGTTTTGAATCTTCTGTCAGCATTTCGAAAATTATTTCTTTTAAATGTACCAGATTGATATGGGGAGTACATTTTTAAAATTGTCTGAGATAGAACTTAATTTAGATTAACATAAAAATTTACTTAAGAATATCTTTGTTGTACAATAGAAAAACATAAAGAAAAGCATGATATCGATGAAAATTTAGAGCATGGTGTTCTCTAGGCATTCCAAATTTTGAGTAATTTATACTATGTTTGAAATTATTAAAAATTAAAATTAATTTTATTTAATTTGAATTAAATTAATTTGATTTTATTTTAAAAATTAATTATCATGTTTGGAATTAATTATAAAATAAAATAAAATCTTATTTATAACATGTGCTTATTAATTTTACAAAATATAATTATTATTCTTATTAAATTAAACTCACTTAAATCTTATGAGCAATTGAATTTGATATCACTTAAAAAAAAAGTAAGATGATTAAAAATTTAATGACTATTTTATATATTTGTTTCAAATGAAAATGTATACACTTTAATTTTTTTCACAAACAAAATAATGTTTATTTTTTTCTTGAGTAATAACATTTATTATTATTAAGTTATAAAATATTATATTTTAATATTGCTCTTAATAATATATATTCATATTATATATATAAAATATATGTAAAAAATTATACTTTTATATTTTTATGAGGGTTAATTATTTATATTATCTAAATTAATTTTAATAATATTTATATTAATTTTCTTGTATCAATTCAAAATCTACTAAATTATATATTGAGAATGGATATTCTATTTTATTATCATTTTATGAAATAATTATTACGTATACCAAATGTAACCTAACAATTTTAATAAAGTTTATGTTGATGTTAGGAAAGGAGAGGTGTTAGCTAAATTTTAAATTAGATAATTTTTTTTTTATTAGTGTATATGTGAATTAATTTATTTTGTTATTAAAATTATTTATAATTAAATTTTTATTAAAAAATAATTTTTTTCTTAAAAAAATACTGTTTCCAAATGTGTTTAAATGTGTTTTTTTTTAAATCTTTTGAAAAAAAAAAAACAATTTGTTTACTGGCAGGGTTGGTTAGTTCGACGGATTGTAAAAAACGAAGGTATTACAACTTTTGACACAATGCTGTTTGAATGTTGTTATCCGACTTTAATTTTTTTTAAAGGTATTAATATTTAAAGTGATTTTTAAGTATTTAATAATTATTATTTTTATAATAAGTATTTAAAATATAAAATATAAAGTTAACAATTAATAAATATTTAATAAATTACTTCCAATTCCAATATTTGAAAAAAAATAAATACCAAAATAATGGCATGCCCTTTTAAGAATTAAGATTGTCCTTTGTTATTAAAATAATATGAGAGTATTATATTAGAGATATAAAAAAAAAATTAAACATAATTAATAAATTTAACCCATCAAATAAGTCCTTATTTATAAAAAAAATTGTATCTATTTCTATCTTATAAGATAATCTTATAATAAGAGAGAATTTAAATTCTTTTAGACAAAGTCATTATCACTTTGAGAGTTTTGCCTTTTTAGTTTATAGCCAATGACTATGTAAAGCATGTAAAGATTTTTGTTGTTAAAAAACTTTTCTTAAAACTAATAGAGATTGATTAATCTGATGAACCTTTTACTCGTATTTTTTTATGGCTTAAATTTGATTTTAAATTCTATTAATAAGTTATTTTTAAATATCTTCTAAGTACTCAATGAGTTTGATGCATACTTTAATCTTAAATTAGAACTAACGTTTCCTTTAATTTAAATTTTTAATTAAAAAAAACTTTTTTTAAAAGTGCTTCTACCTTTTCACACCAAATTATTAAAAAAAAAAAGCTAAAACCCTTAAATGCATGCCTATTTTTTTTGGGTAGAGAAATGCATGCCTAATTTTAATCACCCTTTCTTAATCCCGATTTTCTCTCATTGTCTCCTGTTAATAGATTTTCTCTTATTTCGGTTTATAATTATTTGTAGAAATAAAACACTATCTATAAGAATAAAAATAAAAATATATTTATAAATTTCTATTGTTTTTTTTAACCAAGACAGATAAGATCAATCAATAGAAAGAAATGATTGTCTGAATTTGAACATTTACACGTGTCGAGGCGCTAGAACACGTACTGGCTGTTAATAATACAACTACTACATGGCAGTGTCGTAATTCCGTTGTTAAAATGAGGTCAATTTCATGAAGTCAACTCTCTCAAAATTCTCTTTTTCAACTTCTTCAAATTTTTTTTTGGTCTCCGTCACTTTCTCGGTTTTCCATTTTTCCTTCGCATTTTCCCATTGAGAAAGAAAGCGAAAGAGACAAAGAGAAACCCAAAAAAAAAAAAGGCTTTGCGACGACAATGGAGGAAAAGAATGCAGCTTTCGAATCCAGCTCCCACGAAGCAAATGGGGTCTCCGTCAGTCACAGCGCCACCAACAGCAACGCCGACCACGGCTGGCAGAAGGTCACCTACGCCAAGCGACAGAGGAAGACCAAGCCCAACAACAACAACGGCTCTGATTCCCGCGCGAATCCCAATAAATTCGTTCCCAATGGGACGTTGTCCGGCGCCGACAGCGTTTTCCGGTCGCTCGAGCAGCAATCGGAGGACCGGCGCAGGCGAATTCTGGAAGCGCAGAGGGAGGCTGACACCGGATTTACTGATGCTCCGGTCAGATCGAAGCAGCGGTCTCATTACGATAACGACGACGACGATAATGAGGAGGAGCCTGCGGCAGAGAATGGGAAAGCGGAGGAAGCGAAGAAGGTGAAGCAGAAGAAGCCAAAGAAGCCCAAGGTGACTGTGGCGGAAGCGGCTGCGAAGATTGATGCGGCTGATCTGGCGGCTTTTCTCGCTGATATATCGGTGGGGACATCTAATTGGTTAATGGGTTTTTGAATCACGCACGTTTATGTTTGTGTTTTGGGGTTTTGATCCGTTGGTTCGTAGAGGAGATGCGTTTGTTGGTTTGATTTTATGTTTGTTTTTTTTCCACTAGACATCCTACGAGAAGCAGCAGGACATACAGATGATGCGGTTTGCAGATTATTTTGGACGTGCATTTTCTGCTGTGAGCGCTTCTCAATTTCCCTGGGTGAAGTTGTTCAGGGAGTCAACGGTGGCTAAGATGGCTGATGTGAGTGTGAAACTCTTTTTTCTTGTTCTACACTATAACCATCTTTATAAATATCATTATTGTGATTGTTTCTTTTTGGAATGAAAAGCTGTTGTGACGTGAATGATGCTGGTAATTGGTAAATGTGTTCAACTGTGATATGCGCTTGTATGTTTGTATGCGGCATTAACCATTGGTAGCTAGGTTGCAATTCAGTGGTTTGAGTGGATAAGTTGCCTATTTTCTGGTACAAGATTTGGGATCAAGTTGTCCTCAAAATTCCTCTTGGCATTGGAAAACCCCATACCTGTGTTCAGTTGCTCTAGAATGTATGTTGTGCGAATTTGGTAATGGTGATTTGGTGAGGAAACATCTTTATGGAGGGGAGTATAATTGTGTTGGTGCCCGGAATATTGTCTGAACTAATGCAATCGAGTCAATTTGAATAACCTGATGTGGTTTACATATGCAATCTTAAAAGCATTCATTCATCAGCTTCTTTGCTGTTAAGATAAGCAACCAACTTAAGAAATATTGGGTAGTTGGAGATACAATGGAGATCTTCTATGTTTGTTCCGTCAAATGACAATTGTGTGCTTGGATATTTGTGTAATGTAACTTGCATATAGAATGTGAGATTGTTTGTTTAAATCATGTCTAGCACCCAGAATTTCCAGGATTTGTGGCAACATGTTGGGGTGGTTCTGTAAATTTGCAAAAGGTAGCAGTGTAGCAGTTTATTGGCTGTCATAATTAAAAATTGTCTTTGTGAGCCGTGAACTACCACCGAGGAAAAGAGACATAAGTATGTGCGGAACTATAGGAGCGATAAAATCTGGTCTTAAAAACTTAAAAGGAGGCTATTTTCTGTTCAGGATAAATTTGTATAAATGTCCTGAACTCCTGAGGAAGTGTTGTGGTGAAAGAAACTGGAGTTAGCTCAGCTGTCAGCATGTGCTAAAATAATATGTTTGGAGCCTTTAATTAAGTGGTCGTATGGAGGCTTTTTTATTCAAATATAGCTTCTTCTTCTTCTTCTTCTTCTTCTTCTTCTTCTTCTTTTTGAATTATTCGAATTGCACATCTTTCAATATTATGTACCAAAATCCGTTGATTTTGGTATATGATGGGAAGTCGTCTCAGGTCCTTATTCAATTTCTTTTAGAAAACTAGTTGGAAAGTTGTCATCAGTGATGTGGCGACTTCTCATTAGCGTTTTCCAGTTTATTTTTAAAATACAATTGGGTAGTTGCCATCTCTGATGGCAACTTCTCAATTTCTTTTTTTTAAAATCCATTAGGAAGTCGCCACTTCGTACGATGACTGCCTAACTGTATGTTAAAATCAAATTTGAAAATTGAAGTGGAAAGTCGCCCTCATCCAGGACGATTTCTCATTGTGGCACAAAAAAGGCGGATTTTGGTAAATAAATTTAGAGCATGGGTAATTTGAAAATTAAAAAATAAAAGAGCCTTATCAAGATAAAAAACCCTCATATGGAAGCATGAATGGTGTAAAAAGCTGAATGATCTATTTAACAATTGTTGTAAGTGGAGCCCTTTCTGCAAATTTCAATAGCAAAAGTACTTGTTCCTCAAAAAGAAAAAAAAATTGTATCTCCAAATGGATTTGTGGTATGAACTTTTATATTACTTTTCAAGGTATGAATGCTTTATAATGTTATGCCCTTCATGCACATTTTAGTTATATTGTTCTTTCTTTCTTTTTTTGCTGTTGTTACTTTTTTTTAATAACCATGTTTGTTATGTTATCATTTTAGCTCTTCACATATATGAATTATTGGTCTTGTGAAGTTGAGTCACATTATTCTCTACTTAAAAGATTATTGCAGAAATTTTTTCAAAAAAGTTAACAGCAATGCAATCATATGCTTATTATTTTTACTTATTCAAGTCTGTAAAGTACATTGCTGATATTAATATTCTGCAAAGCCCAATATTAGTGTCTTTAGTAAAGTGAAATTGAATTGAGATGCATATTGATGTTATCTCTCCCACTAGATATATTGTGATCTTGGTTTTATGTGATACCATTTCTCATATTTACTTTTTGAAAATTGGTCATTTAATAGGGTTAGTTAATGACTTGTTTAAGGTTTTTCCAATATCTGTGAGCCCTAATCTACCAGTTAAAATATGAACATGTCACAGAATGGATGGTTTATGGCCTTGAGATTATAGTTATGAAGTCCCAATTTAGTAGCAACCATATGTTACACTTTACAGTTTAGCTTTTAATTAAATGTTTTAGTACTTGCCCATAATACAGTGCTGAAATGTTTTAATATGCTTCTGTCTGTGCTGTCTTGCTAATTATACGTTAAAACTGTTATTGGCAGTAAGATGATGTTTGAAGAATATTTGATAATTATAATTCAGCATTCACATTTCATCTTATGTTGTTAATCAGAATCTTGGTTCTGTATTCTGATTTTCTCCTGTGAAGCTTATTAATGAATAACCCTTTTGCCAGATGCCACTTTCTCACATATCTGATGCTGTATATAAGACATCGGTTGACTGGATTAACCAACGTTCTCCTGAGGCACTTAGTTTCATTTTGCTTTGGTCTTTAGACAGCATTCTTGCTGACTTGGGTAGCCAGCAAACTGTGGCCAAAGGTTCCAAAAAGGCTGTGCCACAAGTGACTTCAAAATCTCAGGTAACTTATACTGAATTGTCTGCTTTGCCATGTATAATGATGCTTTTTCTTTCTTTCTTCTTATTTTTTATTTGGGATAACAGAAGAAATTTTTATTAGAAGATAAGAATTGATATAGAAAGAGGGAGGATAAGGAATCTCCTTTAAAAAAAACTATTAAGAAAGCCACCCACCAAACAGAAACAAAGCTAATCTAAAACAGAAATATCCATGCAGAGTAGCTCTCTGATCACTCTGCAAATCTACCGAGGGGACTCCTAGGAAGAATCCATGTCCTAAACGCCAAAGAGAGGCCAAGTAAACAATCTTGTCCCAAAGCATGATTGAGGAAAGATACCTTCCTTTGAAAATCCAAATATTCCTTTCTAACCAAATGGAATATATATGCTTGATTAGTGCATGAATCTGATTTCAGTGTTTATTGTTGACATGCCTCATCCCAATTTCATATTTTAATTTATTGTTTGTGATAAGTCATTAGATTTCACATGTTACACCTTTGCTTCTATGGGATGTTAAATTGCATAGAGTTTAGTTGATGCCTACTGCGAGTATGCAAGAGGTCATTGGAGGAGGCACATTGTTGCTAAATTTTAATTTTAGTTAGTCTTGTTTTTTATGTTTTCATTTTCTATGGGATCTTCTTTGACCTGTACATTCAAGATAACTGAATGAATGGTCAATGTCAAGACAGATAAAGGAACTACAAATGGGTGCCCTTGAGATAGGCAGTCAATTCATGAGTGCTTTGCATATAATATATCTGACTGATAAACATCAGTATATACATTTATATTTAGGAGGTCAATAGCCATGATCTTTTATTGCCATTGCCATATTTGGGACTGTTAAGGCTATAGCCTATAACTATAAAATGATAAGCTTCCAATAACTTGAAACCTTGTCATTTAATTTTGATCTTGACTCTTTCTTTAATGAATTACTTTAAAACTAATATGGTGCTTATTCCTTCATAAATTTAATTCTTTAGACACATATTTGGATGCAGCAAATTCATTTGATTAATTGGAGGACATGATTTTAGTAAATAGTTATATATTGGCAGAAAGGAAACCAACATGGTAGTTCACAGAGTTGGCAAAATGAGGTAGCTTGTGGTTGCTTTCATAATTCAATCAATATGACTTTCTGCTCTTGAAATTAAAAACTCTTGAAAATGAAAAATGAAAACAAATGCTTCCATTTTAGTGGCCAGTTAAATTTGATTTAGACAGTTGCTAAGTGCATAGTAATTTGAGTGTCTTCTGATTACATCATCTTGGTTCTGTGAATTTTTTATTTTGTAAATTTGACTTAACAGATTTTTTTGTGACTTTTGTTACAGCCTTTATCTGATTATTTTTAGCTTTCCAAATGCAAATATGGTTTATTTTTTCTCCATTTTTCATCTGTAGATTGACAATGAATTTACATGACCTGCAGGTTGCAATATTTGTTGTTTCAGCAATGGTATTGCGACGGAAGCCTGATGTTCTAATAACTCTATTACCCACATTGAGGGAAAATACAAAGTATCAAGGGCAAGATAAGCTTCCAGTGATTGTATGGATGATAGCTCAGGTGAGGGGTAGATGCCCAAATAACTAAGAGAACTTATAAGACATCCAAAAAAAAGTTCTGTATAACCTTTTCAAAAGAGAATTGTGGTGTTCCTTTTTCCCTTCATTTTGCTAATGCTGAATATTGAAGCATTTTTGTGTAGGCTTCAGTAGGAGATCTCTCAGTAGGTTTGTACGCTTGGGCACGCAATCTCCTACCCTTAGTGAGTGGAAAAAGTGGTAACCCACAGTCCAGGGATTTGGTTTTGCAGCTAGTGGAAATGTATGTATATATAGATGCTTTCTTTTTATATCCCTTTCTCACCATTGCTGTTTTCGTCATTATATATTTTTCTGTTATTTGTTGGCAGAATTTTGTCTATCCCAAAAGCACGCCCTGTTTTAGTAAATGGTGCTGTAAGGAAAGGGGAACGATTAATTCCACCTTCTGCATTTGAAATTTTGATCCGGGTTACTTTCCCTCTGTCTTCAACTAGAGTAAATGTAGAGATGTTCAGCTGGCTTTGGTATGCATGCATTTGAGTGTATCATTGCTCAAAACCTTTAAGACTTGTGTCAATGTGCTGCTTTTGTACAGGCTACTGAAAGATTTGAGGCCATATATTCCACTCTGAAAGAGGTGGCTCTTGGTGGTTCCCCTGGAAGTAAAGCAATGAAACCAGTTTCACAGCAGATATTCAGTTTTGCTATCAGAGCAGCAGGAGAAAGTATGGAAACCTAATTTTATGATTTTATTTGTGTTTCCTTTTCTTGTTTAGCTGAAATATTTGAGAAATAAATGTTTTAGAGGGTATTCTGAAACATAGCTGTATTCTTCAGGCAATCCTGAGTTATCAAAGGAAGCAGCTGGTATTATTATTTGGTGTTTGAGCCAAAACACTGAATGTTACGAGCAATGGGTGAGCTATTCTGTCTATAAGCCTACCTTTCTAAGTTCATGCAATATTTTTGCATTTTTTTTATTGCAGAAGAAGAAATTTTTTTATAAGAGAAAAGAAAATTTTGCATGCTTTTTTTTTTTTAATGGCAATCATGAAATTAGATTTACTTATTTAGTCTTATTCCTTATTGGATGTGGACAGGAAAAAGTTTATCAGGACAACATGGAAGCAAGCGTTTCTGTTCTGAAGAAGCTTCATGATGATTGGAAGGAGCAATCAACAAAATTGTCTCCTCATGAGCCACTGAGGGAGACCCTAAAGAATTTTAGGCAAAAGGTAGTTTCGCATTCATCTGTCCACATGATATACTTTCAATTTATTGCATCTGGGATTGCATACTAATTGCCCTGTCAATGACATGGAGTGATTGAATTGTGCTGACTTCTCAGATGACTTGTTTATTATATTGAAGTAGCAGAATATTTGAACTTCATATATAATGATTTGATTATTTTTGGCCCCAGAATGAGAAAGCATTGGCTACTGGGGCAGATGCTGCTCGGCAAGCACTCCTTAAGGAGGCAGACAAATATTGTAAGATAATCTTAGGAAGAGTTTCCCGAAGCCATGGGTGCATGACATGTTTGACCTTCACAGTCATTGCTTTGGCTGCGGGTGCTGTCTTTTTGTCCCCCAATATGGAGTCTTGGGATTTGAAGAAGCTCTCTGTAGTTTTCAGCTGTCAGCACTCTTTGTGAGAATATTCTGCATTAGTGGCAGTTGGTTGCACCAAGCAGCGATTTTCTTTGCAGCCCATCCTCATTCATAATGGCTAAAATACTCAAATTGCCTCATAATAAAGTGCATAATGCGGAGGTTGTGTACTTGGTTCAAATCCTTTTCGGATGACAGAGAATAGTTGAGGTCAACACTACTTTGAGGTTTTTAGTTTGACCATTTCATGATTTATTTGTTTTTCTTGTTTCTGTTCTTAGTCTCAAAATTTTATTTATCTTATGCGTTTACATTTACCATGCTGGCTAAATGCCAAAGAGGTAGCTAGTAGCTGCACCTGTATTCTGAAGTCAATTTTAGTTTAATCAAAGGAACTTTGGTGACAGCAAATTTTCCTCCAGATTTTGTACTGTTATCATGGCTTGTGCTCTTCTTCCTTGTCTTTTCTCTGTTTTCGGTTTTCAGTGTTTCCTTTAATTGAACAAGATTGTTGCTGTAACTTATCAGATGGTCGATACAACAATGATTGTTTAAATGGGAGAAAGGAGAAGAGGATAACTGCTTTGAGTAATATACTTTGTGGATAGGCGCTTGCTTTTTAGGCTTTTCTCATTTTAACATATTGATGCTAAATACAATCTTTTATCTGCTTCTGAGACACTACTTCCCGTTGAATATAGATCCTCCATCTTTGTTCTATTAGGCTATTAGCTGCAAATAATTGATTCAAATATGTCAAAAACCTAGTTTGGGTTACTGTTTAACCTATAAGGTTAATGTAACCAAGGTTTCTTCATGCATAATTTAAGCATTGGTTGGAAATGTTGAATCAGAAAACTCCTTAGCTGAGTATACTTTGTACCCCGTTAAATATCCTCTATCCCTTCCAACAGTTGCTCTGTGACTTCGGTCATCTCCACAAGCCAAATATATTTTTCTGTTTATAACAATTGCTTCAATTCTGGTCACTCAGGGCAATAGTAGGCTGTGATTTTGGCATCATATTGATGCAATTTGCTATAATCTCTTTGGGCCAAAACTATTTAGTCACACAACTATTTATTTTATAAAAGTAAAAGTTACATGACTTTATGTTCTATTTCTAATAATATATGTAAGATTCAATAATTAAAATTCATTTATCTTATTTTTATAAAAAATTAGGGCTTTCACTTGGTAGGTTCATGGATATAATAGGATCAGTTGGCACTGGTAGACATTAAAATTAATTTTGCACTAATGAATAACTTTTTCACAAAATCCATTATTTGATTGAAATTTGTATCATTTATATCATTTTTATAAAATTTTGTAATAATCCAAAATTGCCTTGTAGTCAATAAAGTCTAAAAATTAATGTACATTACATTTTTTAAACAAGAGAACCTGTTAATTGTCTGATTACATATTTATTTTTTTAAAAATTTTCTGAAATTTGGCATTGCATTAAAATGACTTTACATAAAAATTAGAGTGATGTACTTGTGTCAAATCTTACGTTAATTTCAATTGATCCCCAATCCCCTCCTCCCACACAAATATACATGAATTATCATCCCTTCACACAAATCTTAAATTACATCAAGATCAATCTTATTCTTGCCAAGTTATTGAAAAAAAGGAAATCATTGATGTCTTCTTTTACAGAATTCTATCGAAATCAGTGTATCGACATTGCAAGTGAAAATCTCAAGTTGTGTGACCTATAAATTTTTCCAATGAATCTCGCATTCAATACATTATGTAATCAAAAGCAGAAAAAGGTATAATGTTACATATAATAGCCTGCAACTTCCCATAAAAAAAAAAAAATAGCCTGCAACTTAGCCTGTTGTGGGCAAAAGCCTGTATGACCCATCTCACACAACAACGTAGTTAGGGAGAACTTTGCTTCAGAATTACAATTGAACATCTGTTTTGTTGTGTTATGATCGCATTTTCATGAATAATCTTCAGGTTTGGCATATGGGTACTTTGAGTATGCATTTCTAACTTTTGAAGGATCTTCAGGTGTAGACCAGGGGTATTTCAAGGATGGATCCCGTGGGAACTTCCTGAAGTTTAGAAATGGTGCCCAAATAATTATTCTGCAGGACAATAAGGAAATAATTCACCCAGTTAGTGTACTTCAAGAAAAAAATCTATGCTGCTGGGGGGAAAAAAATGAGGAACCATTTCTTAGAACTTACAACAAGTAATTTTCAAAACAGTAATGCAAGTATGCAACCAACATAACTTGTATATTCATAACTGTTCTCAATTGTGTAAGTAGCTTTATCCCTATTTAACATGAAAACAGTTTGACCAGGCACCTGAACTAACTGTAGCTACTACTGCAGACTGCAGTTGAGTAAAAATTGTGAATACAAAAGTAGTTCAAGTAGTATTACTCTTTTGACAAAGTTAATGCATGTTTGAGTTAATTTATTTTACTTTTATAAAAGCTTACAATCAAAATATTCAAGAGAGCTTTTAGAAGCTTCTTTTTTTTTTAGTTTAAAATAAGCTTATCCAAATTATTAAGTGAACTTTAATGGAATTTGGAATAGTATGTGTACATATATATAATATATATATATGTTGGTTTTAGAGGAAGAGCCTCTCACCCTGGGAAGAAAATGAAGACAAACATGAATTGCAAATACATCTCCAGAAGCTTTCTTCTGTACCATCTAATCCTGAGCCAGTTCATGATTATTGGCTGCAATTCACCCAGTTATGCTCATTCACATATCAGTAATCAGTATCAGATAGTCTGATTAAATAAAAAAGGACAAACTTCAAAAGCTGTGGAAGGAAAAGAACTTACTGGCATGACAACGAAGTAGCCAAAGAGAACAATCCCCAATTATATCAAAACCCAGGTGAGATCTGTGTCGTTATTCTCTCCAGTGACTGCAAATGCTGGCTGCTCAGCCTGTTCAAATAGCCACAATCAACTTTTGTCTATAATCACAAAAAGAGCAGCAAGAACTGAATTTCTATGTACTAAGAATCCCACAAAGGCCAAGAGTGCTGCTCCTATGTGCAGTGGCAAACTTGGTTTCTTTAGACTGATACAATCATTTGGCTTCTGGTTGCTGCCTGTTAGCATCTGCAATTGGATTCATAGGTTCAAGTCAGATAACTTTTTCAACAAAAAGAGCAAAAACTATTGGAGAATTGGTTGGAGGAAGAAAAAGCAAATTAAGTACATGCAGTGATTGGGGAGGACTAGTGCTGTAAGATGGTTTATGTTTGGAAGCAATGAAGAGAGAAGCAGTGCCACATGGAGAAGTGGGAAGAGGAGGTAGAGCTTTGGGAAAATGGAGGCTGTGGAATGAGCAGCTGCAGCTCATTTTGATATAGAATTAGAGCTCTGTGTGTGTGTGTTGCTTCCTTATCTCTTTTGTTTTCAGTTTCTGATATACATGGCAATAGCCAATGGGTGCATGGCCCTCTGTGGAAAGAAGACGACAAAATTGAATATAGATTGAGGAGATGCCGCGTGGAAATGAGACTCATCCGCAACCACTCATTCTATTGCTTGTCTTCTCCATACACAATGTGTATATATTTCAAATTTCATTAGAGATACATTGAGGGCAGTTTTAGTGCAAATTTTGAAGAAATTTCAAGGTGCGAATTGGTTTAATGGAACTTGGCCAATAAAGTAAATGGTTCTTTTTTTTAATTAATTTTAAGGAGTTAAAATTTGCTAACCAAGTCTTTATTTCATACACTTTTAAAATTATTTTAACGTGTTTTTGCAACAACTCCAAAAGACTTATTATAATTAAAAAATATTATATTAAATAATTATCTAACATCAATATTGAATTAAACTTACACAAAAAGTTAATTAATAAAGGTATATTTTAGTCCAAATTAATATGAAGAGTCATAGCGAGGATCAAATTTGGATACATATAATTTTTTTTTTACTTATTTGAATGATTAAAATAGTTGGACTCAATTTGAGAGTGATGTTATTGGCACTGTTGATTATATATTCATACTATTTATTCATTACTTTTAGTTATAATTATTTAAATCATCATCAATTAAGTAATTTTTTATTTAAATCAAGTCTTAGCTAATTATTAAATATAATTCAAAATAATTAATAGAAACGTAAATAAACAATTAATAGTATCAATAGCGCATCTCTTAATTTGGTTATGTTGAGAATTTATATTTATTTCATAATTTTCATAAATAAAAAGTCAAATATAATTTTTATCATAAAAAAAGTGTACAACCTGATATGGAAAAAAAAGAAAGGTATATTAAATTGCAAGCAATACATTCTACGGAAGATTCAACCTCAAGATCAATCGGTCTAAAAAAAACTTGATACAACTTGAATTATACTATTGAATCAAATCAAACACATTAATAAAACTCTCTAATGAAAAAAAATTCAAGAATAAAAAAATAAAAGTGCAGATATTGCCAAATTATGATATGAGTTGGATGATGGTAATCAGTTGGAGTAGATTATAACATCGCAATCCCTTAACAGCCAGTTGTGTTATGATTACATAGTGTGGCCAACCACAAAATTACTTTTGGTTTTCCTTAACTAATGAGTTTGATATGCAATCATTATCTTATCCAAAATAAAAATGCTTTAATTTTTATTCGTTTCCTCATGTATCATGATATTGTTAAAAATAATTAATCATTATAATAATAATTTTAAAAATTAAAATTTTTTAATGATATAATAACACAAGATTCAATAAAAATGTAAAACTTTACATTTACAGTGCAAAATTGAATAAAAGCAGAAGAAATCTGAAATCATCTCAACGAATCAAGTCTAATAATTTTTTTAATTATTTGAACAAGAAAATATTAAATAATTTTTTGAATTCTCATATTAAATAAATTTATTTTTTTATTTAGTGACTTCCATTTTAAGTAATTAAGAAGAAGAAATCTGAAATCATCTCAACGAATCAAGTCTAATAGTTTTTTTAATTATTTGAACAAGAAAATATTGTTGACCAAAAAAAAATACGAAAATATTAAATACTTTTTGAATTCTCTTATTAAATATTTTTTTATTTAATGGCTTCCATTTTAAGTAATTAAGAAGATTGTAAGAAAATTTTTAAATAATTAAGAGAATTATTAAATTAATTGATCAGAAAGATATATAATTATTCAAATGAATTTAAATTTTTTAAAGTGGTGAGTGCATTCTAAAAAGAAAATTGTAAATAAATAATCAAGATGAAAAAATTTTAAATTTTTTTTAATAAATTTTTTTTAATAAATTTAAAATTTTTTTTAATGTACTTATATTTTATTAGATTATAAATACATACTTTATCTTGTAACATGTATTTTTGATTTTAGAAGAACAACATTTTAGTTTTGACTTCTCTCACTTTAGGAAAAGTAAAAATATTAATTATTAATAAAAAAAATAAATTTTAATAAATTTATAATTTATTATATATATTTTATCATAATTTTAATTATAAATGTTCTCTTTTTATTTAACCAAATTTCAAAATTTTATCCATTGAAACATGCAATCAATATTATTGACTTTAATAGTAATTAGTAATTTTATAATAATAAAATAACGATAAATAATTATGACTGTATCAAGAAACGAGAAAGTTTTTTTATTTAAAAAAACAAAAAACGATGATGACGCACAGCGAACTAGCGAAGAAGGGGCCGCCAAAAGCCATTGTTGTCGGAATCCTTCCCCGAAAGAAAAGAAGAAAATTACGATAACCCAAGTCGCAACGATTCCAATTCTTTGATCAAATTCCTCTCTTTCTCTCTTCTCCCCTCGATTCGATTTCGATCAAAACCCATCACACTCTGAACTCTGAACAGAGAGAGAGTGAGATCAGCGCTGATAGTGTGGAAATGGGTACGCTTCAAACTTGGAGAAGAGCCTATGGTGCCCTCAAAGACACCACCAAAGTGGGTCTTGCCCATGTCAACAGCGATTACGCGGTATTATCTTATTGGGTCTTCTTTTTTTCTTCCATTTTCTAAAGATAGATTGTTTCGATGCCAAGAAAAATTTTCATCGATTCGGTTCCATTTTCTTTATTCTTTCATTATCTTTTATGAAATTTCTCATGTGGGGGTCGTTTTATTGGATCCTATTATTAGGATTTGGACGTTGCCATAGTCAAAGCCACGAACCACGTCGAGTGTCCTCCAAAAGAGAGACACCTTAGAAGTGAGTTATTTGTGATTTGTAGATCCAAATTGATCTTCTGGATTTTTATTTTTGTGAGGGGAGAATGATAAATTTGCATCCTTTTTTGTTTTCAATGTAGAAATTCTATTTGCGACGTCTGCTAGTCGACCCAGAGCTGATGTTGCTTACTGCATTCATGCCCTTGCCCGTCGATTGGCCAAGACACGAAATTGGACGGTATTGACTTCAGTTTTTGGATTCAATTAATGTGATAAATTGATATGACTGGAACATACAATTGTGATTTAGTTTGAGTATTCAATAACTTGTTTATATGCATTTTCTTGGACATGGATTCTTTTTTTCCCCGTTGGACTGGTGTTGGGTTTGTGCCATTTCTGAATTGTGTATGCCTACATTTCATAATTTAAAAGTAGTTTCTCACTATCAAATTCGATAACATTTCCTATTAGAATTGTAGATGTGAAATTTTTTAAATGAATGTGAATCTAATGCTTTTTTGACTCACAAGTAAATAGTTGGCATTTTGTGCTATTTGTTTGAGGCTTTGAGCATTTGATTTCTTGCTAGCTTTAATCATCTGTATAGTGGCATACTAAAGTAGATAGAAATGCAGATTTGTTAAATCTTAATCACTTTATAAGAACATGAAACTATATGGCTGTCAAGTTAAGTCTTGAATTTGATTTAGTACACAGAGAGCTTAGTCACACTGGTTGAGTTATCTTATAGGAAACTTAATTTAAAACTTTTAAAGCTTATATACGTTATATTGTATGTCACAAAAAAGCTGTTTTCGTTATTCACTTCCAAAGCCTCTAGAATGAATTTGTAGAAAGTGCTCTGAATCCACTGGAGATACCGACATCTTGCTAAAATTTTCCAAAGATTATTTCAAATATTCTAAGCTACTGTGCAGTATTGAAAATAGTGACTCTGTTCTCCAAACTTCTGGGGTGCAGCCTTAAAACTAGTGACTCTGTTCTCAGAACATCTGGTGTTATGTTAGGTGAAGGTATCAAATATTGTATTTGCCTGCGTTATTTGGTAGCTATCTATTATCATCGTCAATTCTTCATGAATCAAATGAAGCTTATTTAAGTATCTAAAAGTTCAACCCCCAGAACAAAAGTGTATACATAAATGCCTTTTTCTTTATGATTTTTTGGGGGTGGGGGGTTGCTATTGTTACCGTTGATCAAAATTCTCACTAATGCATCTTCCTGGAGGTTAAATGCTAAGTAGTTATATCATATCTCCTGTCTATTGGGAATTTAAACAAGAGACACAAAACTGTAATTCAATTGCAATGATAAAAGTGATATTTAATGTAGTGAACATTTTGATTACACTTTGAAAGATCAATAGTTGTGAAGATTTGCTTAAAGGTATACTTGAATCTAAGTTGGGAAATATTGTCTAAGGTAGATTTAGACTTTCATAATCTGTAGTTGCAGAGTCAGAAAATCTATATTTGACAGTCAAAGATTTGAAGATGAAGACAATGAGGGGATAAGTAATGAGAAGATATCATTCCAAAAGGATTTGTGGTATGTAGCCTCGATGATGCTAAATGGTAAAATGAAATTTCTATGAAGGATTCAAATCAGTTTTGACTAAGGATGCGATTGCTGATCCAATTCTTTGATAAGGCCGGTTTTTCTTGCTACTACTAAAAGCAGCATTTTCCTTATATTGTATTCAATTTATTGTTATGACCCAATTGTAAGGTGTGGGACTTGACTCTCACATCAGAAGTATAGGATTTTGATATGGGGTTTATATGGCTTTGGGCTCTCCCACCTCAATAGCTAGCTTTTGGGATGCGGTTCTCCTAAGGTTCGTATCAATTGGTATAAGAGCCTTCTACCATGTCTCTCAGTTGCAAGCAAGTTGCGCGGGTGGGGACTCTGGCATTGCAGTGTTCACTTGGGACTAGTCAAAAAGGCTAGTGCACAATTGCAAGGGCATTGCAGTGGACGTCAGGGCTGCAGAGCGTGGTGGAATGTTATGACCCAATTGCAAGGTATGGGGCTTGAGTCCCACATCAGAAGTATGGGATTCTTATGTGGGGTTTGTATGGCCTTGGGCTCTCCCACCTCAATAGCTAGCTTTTGGAGCGTGGTTCTTCTAAGGTTCATATCATTCATGCACTGGTTTATAAAGATACCTCTTATAGTTTTATTCTATGCCAAAAAAAATTGAAATGCCAATTGTGTTGAGGCTTTAATTTTTCTTAAAAAGTTATTAAAGGATCAAGCAGTAATCTGGTGCACAGCTTTCCTTTTTATTTTTGTACCCTTAATGGACTTTAGGTACAGTTACGAAGTTCCTATTACTTGAGTGCACCTTTTGGTGGCTCGGCCCCTCCCCCACCAAATAAGAAAAATTTGTTACTTTTGTAAGTTTCTCTTAGCTTTCTTCTTTCCATTCTTTTAGTAATCAGCTTCGTTTTCCCTGATGTATATAAAAGGTTTTCACCTGGTCATATGTAATTTTGTTCTTATGTATTTCAAGTTAAAACTGTTGCCCCCCCCCCCCCCCCCCCCCCTTGTAATTTTGCATTAGTTGCTATTGGATGCTGGCTTAACTCGTGTTATCTAGCTTATAATTGTCTAATATTTAGATATGCTTATGTTTCACTTCCTTTCGTCTTGTTTTCAGGTTGCATTGAAAACACTGATAGTCATCCATAGGTTATTGAGGGAGGGTGATCCTACTTTTAGGGAAGAACTTCTGAATTTCTCACAGAGAGGACGCATTCTCCAACTTTCTAATTTCAAAGATGACTCTAGCCCAATTGGTTAATTTTACAACCTTATCATCTTTATATTTTATCTAACTGTCATTTTCGCTCGAGTTACAGGTTTTTAACAGTTGTTCCCAGACTGATGTATTTGGTTCAATATTTAAATCGAGTTGTATAATTTGTTTGACTGTATGATTTCATTTGCTTGCAGCTTGGGATTGCTCTGCCTGGGTACGTACTTATGCATTATTTTTGGAAGAAAGACTTGAATGTTTCCGGATTCTGAAGTATGATATTGAAGCTGAGCGTTTGCCCAAGCCTGCCCAAGGGGAGGAGAAGGTAATTTAATCAAACAGTGATTATACTCTTCGGTGATAATAGGTCAAATTTCGAGTATGTAGCATTTATGACAATTGTCTGAGTCTGATAAGGATTGAAGATTGTTTGCATGAAAAATGAATAGAGAAACATTTCCCCCCTTTAATAATACTTAACAACTGTAGTTTTTTTTATCCAATATCTTGGTTGTTGTGCAGGCTCTCAGACCTGTATGATTGTTGTTTTAATATTATATAGATAAATTAGTTTGTATGCTTGGCATTGAATAGAGAAACATTTCCCCCCTTTAAAGATTGTTACTCTATGGTTTGTAGGTATTGTAATGAGGTCGATTGATTCCGCAGGAAAAACATTTATATAATATTTATTTTTGAAGGTTTATCTGGTGTCCGTTCTTTTTTATGAGTGTAGTGATACCCCTAACAATTAGTGGTCAATATTTGACCATATGTTTCACTTTCTTCACTTTGCTGATATACATACAACAAATTAATTTTCTTCATAAGTTTTTATATTTTATAATATCACTTAATCCTAATCTTTAATTTGAACTATAAAAAATTATCATCCGTTATTTTTTAAAAAATATATATAAATTAATAAATGAACAAATAAATTTTTTTTATCTAATCCAAATAAATAAATCAATATAAAATATTAAATAAAACATAAATTTATTTACTAATTATTTACTCTAATAATTACTTGGTAATTATTTTTTTATAAAATTATATTTGTAAAAAAATTGGGATAAGTAACATAATAAAGTATAAGAATCCATAAAGAGAAATAATCTATTGTATTTATTTTTTAATTAAGTATGACATGTGGCTAAATATTGACCACTAATTGCTATGAATAATGGTACCCTTATAAAAGCAAAGGGTACTGAAAGAATCTCCTTTTTTACATTATTGACATTGCCGATAGTTTTTATTTAAATTTGCTTTGCAATGCTCATTGACATTGTGAAAAACTTCCAAATGGTTTGCTGTGGATTTATTATAGTCTTGCTAGTAATGAAGTATCTTCTTTCTTTAAGCTTTTAGCTTTCTTTTGGTAAACTATTTTTTATTTTGAAAAGTTTTCATGTTCATTTGCTTTCCAAGCAGGGGTACAGCAGGACCAGGGATTTGGATAGTGAGGAGCTATTGGAGCAGTTGCCTGCTTTGCAGCAGCTGCTTTATCGACTTGTTGGTTGCCGGGTAATGTTGTGATACATGTGGATATTCATTATCTTTCCGTTTATTTATTTGACCAGTTTAGTTTACACATCATTTTGGTTTAATTAATTTTACTTTATTGGTTTCTTGTTTTATAGTATTATCTTATTATATAATACAAACTGATTGTATGCTGCAACTTTACAGCCAGAAGGAGCAGCTGTTAGCAATTATGTGATACAATATGCCCTGGCCCTGGTATGTCTTGAGTGTCTGTTTATCTAAAGACCCTCTTTGTATGAATAGCATTCATTCAGGATTTACAGATAGAGCGGTGAGAAATTTTTGGGTTGTATATATAAATACATTTTGGAATGTGCCATTTATAATAGATTTTTAACAGTGACCTTATAGTACAAGGCTTGGAGAACTTATGATAGGGAATTTTGTGGTTACTGAAACTTTATTGGTTGATCTTATTAGTTATGGAACCTTTTCTCTTTTATTTCTATTTATGTGGATTACAACAAAGAAAATATAAATTATTGGGTTAGAAATTAAGCTGTGAAGTAAACAACTTTCTAACACCTACAATCATTTTCTGATGTCTCTTCCATTAAAAGTGAGACTGGGAACATCCTCCTTGTTGGGTGTCCTTGGTAATGTTGGAATTGAGTTTTTATCATCTCCATAAACATTGTATTAGGAAAGGGTCATCAGTTATGGTGACAGTTTGTTTTTGTGAATTTGGTCAGTTAAAATTATTGATCACCCTCTTGATTATAACACCGTGTTATAAATTTCATTTCTTTTTGTTGCATTTGTAGTTAGTATTGGTAGTATATAGTTTTTGAATGTATTATATGTATTACATGCATTTAAATTGCTTGCTTTTGTTATTGATCTGGTTCTTATGCTCATTTTAGGTTCTGAAAGAGAGCTTTAAGATTTATTGTGCTATTAATGATGGCATTATCAATCTTGTTGACAAGGTAAATTGGCATATTGTTATCTCTCTGAGATGAGTATCAAGTTTAAATAAGCTATAGGTGCTTTACATTGGAAAGTGATTATATCTTGATTTCCTTGTAGTTCTTTGAGATGCCCAGACATGAAGCTATTAAAGCTCTCGATGTCTATAAACGTGCGGGTCAGCAGGTGATAATCTGCATTGCTTTTTGCAGCTTGTATTGTTTGCAGTTCACTGCAAGACTTTTGCAATTTAGTTTCGTGATGCTTGTATTGAAAAACCTAAGTTGTTGCAGGCAGCAAGTCTCTCTGGTTTCTATGAAGTCTGCAAAGGATTGGAACTTGCTAGGAATTTTCAGTTTCCTGTGTTAAGAGAGGTATGTCTTTGTTATTGTGGAAATTCCATGCTTTGATTTAACAATTTCTTCCTGTTTTTATATTTAATTTGTTCTTATTGTTTGCATTGCTGATTTTTTTAGCCTCCACAATCTTTTCTTACAACCATGGAAGAGTACATTAGGGAGGCACCCCGAGTTGTTACAGGTCCAAGTGAGCCATTGGTTAGTACATAATTTATTTCGTTTATAAAGAGCATAATTGTCATAGTTTGTGTTTTGTTATGGTTTTGATAGACATTGGTCAGACATCAGTGAATACTTGCCGTTGAAATATTTCCTTTACATTGAAGTTATAGATCACTGATTTATTGTTGTTTATCAACAGCTTCAGTTGACATACAGACCAGAAGAAGTTCCTGCAATTGAAGACACTAAATTATCTGTTGAAGAACAGGAGCCATCAGTTCCTGTTGATAATGTTGTTGTCTCCGATTCTGAGCCTGCACCTCCTCCTCCATCATCTCACAACAATTTTGGAACTGGAGACTTACTGGTAAACATTTTGGTCTATAGTTATCTCAGGTTATGTTTTTCTAGAACTTTCTTTATTCCTGTCCTTGTTGCAGGGGTTAAATGACACTACCCCTGATGCGTCATTAATAGAGGAAAGAAATGCTCTTGCACTGGCCATAGTCCCCACTGAAGCTGGTGAGTTTTTGTTCGTTTTTGGGGTTTCTTCTCAAAATCTACTGCTCTGCAAGGTTTGGTGAATTGTTTTTACTCATCTAGGAAATGTGACTGTTTTGTGCATATATAGGCACTACATCTGCTTTTGACTCAAGTGCTGCTCAAGCAAAAGATTTTGATCCAACCGGATGGGAGCTTGCCCTGGTCAGCACTCCAAGTACCGATATTTCTTCAGTCAATGAGAGACAATTGGTAGGGCCTTCGTGTGAGCTTTCTAGATTGTTAATATAAATTGACATCTGTGTAAATTTGAAGTGAAGTTATGCAATTGAAATCTCTTTACAAAATCCACAGTTGGATTAAAAGATGACCCTGTGTAAACCACACAGGAAATTTTACATTAATAAAAAATATTTTTGTTTTCCATTATTTTCTCGTAAAAGTTAATGTACCGTACAATTTCTAATGTTTGAGATTTTAACTATTTAGTTTTATACTGGTGAATATTCAATTTATTTTTAATATGTGGCATGCATGATCAACATAATAGTGTCTCATCATTCAACAGTTGGATCAATGAATATTACATTTGTGCAAGAAATTATTTGATGGCATTATCATATGAAGTTTACTCTAGTCTCAATATACTGCATAAATTCACAATGCATTGGATTTGGAGTGAATTTACTGTTTTGACAGACATAAATATACATTACATGCATGCATTAAGGAGTGAATGCTATTTATCAGAGTTGCCTGTGATTGTTCTGATCCGCTCTCGATATTTTACTGTAAGTCATTTTTATCCGGGCAAATATGTTTTTCTGCTATTGTTAGGGTCCATATGTTAATGTTCTTTATATCACTATGTTCTTTGAGAGAAGTAAGGCATAGATGATCCAGAGTGATTTCATACTCATAAGATGATTACACTCATATATTCTATGCCTGTATATGTGTTATAACTTTTCTGACTGTTTTTTGCAAGAGTTTCTTTTGGACATTTGAATACCACTAGTATATAGTGTTACATGTTTTAGATGTTTTGATTACTGATGAGTTAGATTGTTCAATAAAATGATGGAAATAACATGAATCTCCCTAGCTTCAGCTGTATATCATTTTTTTCTCATTGAATGTCAGGCTGGTGGAATGGACTCTCTCACACTCAACAGCTTATACGATGAGGCAGCATATAGATCTGCACAGCAGCCAGTATATGGAGCACCAGCCCCAAATCCATTTGCAGTGCATGATCCATTTGCTTTATCAAGCAGCATCCCTCCTCCAGCCACCGTCCAAATGGCAGCAATTGCTCAACAGCAAGTGAGTCCATTCGGTCCATACCAACCTTATCAGCCACAGCCACAGCAGCAGCAACAGATGCTAATGAACCCAGCAAATCCCTTTGGGGATGCAGGATATGGGGCATTTCCTGTACATCCCATTTCTCACCCACAGAATAACAATCCATTTGGAAGCACAGGCTTGTTATAAGAACACCTTTTTGGAGATGTAATATATTTAATCAATCAAGTTGGTTCTTGTGCATTTAGGAGTGAGTAAAATGTAACACCAGTTACATATTTGTAGATGGCTTCTGGAATGGAATGTTTGCCTTGTAAAATCGAGATAACAGAGAATTTAATAACTTTTTTACAATATACAAAATGCTGGGATTGTTTTCTTTGAATATATCCCCACTCTCAAGTTCGCGCATGATACATGTTCATATTTTTTGTACTGTGTGATTGTATAGATAATGTGCCACACTGGTATAGCATCAGATAGATAACTGCTGCATTGATTTTACATTTCTCTGAGATGGAGCAGCCTGGGGCTGTTGATGTTTTGTCATGTCTAAGCAATGCCAGTGGTTCTTCAGATTTTGATAATAGACATTGGAAAGCTGTCATGGACACCAAATGTCTTATCTTTCAGATTTGTTATTGATTTTCGTTAGGCCTTTGCCGATTGTGCACACCACCAAAGGCATGTTATAGGTTAGTCATCTGCATAGATCACAGCTAGATGAATAGTGTGTTTGGCTTAGTTTTTGGAAAGTTATAACTTTGGGAAAGTTCCAGACAATGGTTTGGGCAAAAGCTTATCAAATTCTATATACGTAGTAGGTTGTAAAAGACTTATTTTTGTAGTGAATTGCACATTAGAGTTTTTCTTGGTAACGACTAGGATTAGTCACTGAATGAATAGTTTAAAGTAAACCACTAAAGAACAATCAAGTGCTGGTTATTGCCTTGCCTGCATACACATGCGTATAAGAAAGCGAAAAACAAAAGTATTCTCTTTAGTTCAATGATCAAGCAGTTTAAGCATGCCTATTGTCATTGCCCAACAAGTACTTTACTGTTTTGTGCCATATTGCCTGACAAGTAATCGAGTACATGAACATCAACATCCATGATTATGCAGGGGGCATATTACTTTTAGGATTATAGTTACCTTTACTGTCCTCGTGCGTCTGCGCGTGTGTATTTGGGTGGAGAGGCAGCAAGAGAGAGAAAGAAATATTTAAAAGATATGAGAGTAATATTCATTATATATATATATATATACTTGCACGAGCTCCTAACTTGATCTCAAAAGTTAGCTCTTAAGGCAAGAGCTGCGCCTCTACTTATATAGACCCAAACTGTCTTCCCTCCAGCCGATGTGGGACATTACTTCTCAACTACTCTCTCCCGTGATTATTAATCTTCCCACCGGGTTTAGGAGCCATTTCTATCTCCTTAGCAGAGAGGATACCTTTTCAAGAAGTACCCCTCGATAGGGGATTCATCGCCGCCACAGACCAGGAGGTTAGGTTCTGATACCATACTTGCACGAGCGCCTTACTTGACCTCAAAAGCTAGCTCTTAAGGCAAGGGCTGCGCCCCTACTTATATAGACCCGAACCGTCTTCCCTCATTAAACTATACATGAATAGTTATGATTATATTTTATTTAAAGTTTATATTATCACTTAAAAAAGTCATTTGACTTTTTATTCTAATCTTGATCATCCATGTAAATTTCAATAATAAAGATTTATTCCTCTCACAATAAATATTCCTCTAACTAGATATGTTCCAATATATGTGTGTGTGTTATCACATTATTCTTTCGTTTATATGTGATAGAGTTCTTAAGTAAGTATGTACCTACATAGGTATTCAAATTAATATTAAACATATATAATTAACTCTTGAAAGATAGATGCATTTATAAAGCATTATTTACAAAACTTTACACATGTCTAATGTTAATTTGAGTATTTATATAGGCACATACTTATCTAAAATTTTTTATATAATATCAAACTAATTTTTTAATAATAATTAATATTATTAGTTTTATCTTTTTTTTTAAAATTAATTTAAAATTATTTTAAGAACTAATTTAATGACATAAATTAGTATTAAATAATCAATTTGATGTTTTTGTAAATTGAACGTCAATGTAATGTCATGTATATATTTAAATAACCAAAAGATGAACAGAGGGTAGCTTCCAACCAAAATAATAATAATAATAATAAAAAGGTGGCTAGAAGGGGAGGCAAGAAAGAGAAAGCAGAGTAAAGCAGAGAGCGAAAAAGGGGAAAAAGCAAGGTGAATAGAGAAGTCCTTGTCCCACATATTACGACACTTTCAAGTCATCATCATTACCACCACATTCCCTTCGTCTAAGTTGTATTTCTCATTTTTGTGCCCTTTTCCCTTGATTTTTCTAATCTCTATTTTTTCTTGGCTAAGGAATCATGAGTGGTATCCTATAATTTGCCAACCTTTCTACGATTCTCACTTTCTCTCTATTATATATTCTTTAATTTTTTTTAATCCTAATAGAATCCTAAGTTTTAAAATAAAAGAAAAGCAAAAGCCAGTATTCCTACCGTACCTTTGGTTCCTAAAAGATGAAAAAAGAAAAAGCTTAGAATCTTGCAAAAATCTGAGAATATCGATTTGTTTATGTAT
>NSJW01000605.1:0-31692 GCA_019955255.1 Castanospermum australe | reverse complement strand
CGTAAGAACACGACCGAAGATTAAGATATTAGTCTTTCATCTCTTAAATAAAGAATACTCAGGCTTTTACTTTTTGAATGAGGAATATTTTGAGTGTATAAAAAAAAAAAAGAAAAAACATGGCCACTGATATTGCAACAGCGTGCTTATCCCTTTATCTTCCTTCCAACACCGAATTTTGTTTGATTTCAATACAAGGATATCTAATTTCCAATGTGACTATTTCCTCATTTTTCAATTAAAATTAAGAAAAATAAAATAAAATAAATCAATTTTCCTATGGCTTTCTTAGAGATGGAATTTCGAATAACTTTTCATTGTTCAGCTGAATTAAACGTGAAATCTATCTCCATTTAAGAGAGTGAAGTGTTCCAAACATTGTTTACAATCAAATAAAAGGACAGAAAGGGAAGAAAGGTTTTTTCTTCTTTTTTTTCTTACTAAAGGAAAGAAAGGTTGAAGTACTTATGAAAGTGTCTAGAACATTTGGTTGTTCCATGGCAAGACTTTTTTCACCCAAAATAGTAATATAATCGGATTACGGCATTGCATATATTAACAGGGCATGATATGGAAAATGCTATATTTAGAAACAACCTACAAACCAATCCTACAGGTGTTGTTATGGTATACTATGATTTTTTTTAGGGTATTACTAATTTAGATAATTTGTGAAATATTTATTGGTAGTTGTTTGTCACAATAAATACAGGATATCTAAAAAAAAAATGAAATAAAAAATCAACAAATGTTTGATAACTAATTAAGTGCCAATATTTAAAATAAAAAGGATGGGTATCAAAGTATTTTCCATGTTACACAAAGCTCACTTTTAACTCCCCAAATGGCTCAAGTTCTGTCTATATTCCAGTAGCTTCTCTCATCCATCATGTGGTATTCTGCTTGTAAGTCCACTTCCCTTCTCCAGTGTTTCCTGGAATTAGCTTAGGGCTCATCCTGTGATTTTATCCTCAGCTAAATGGTTGAACTCTCCAAAGCTAATTAAGGCTAAGTACTGAAGTACTTAGTAGCAACATGTCTCAAAACGGTTCCATGGACACTCCAAACATCCATCTCCATTCTCCATATTCCAATTACATTGAACTGACAAGAATTATTAATTGAAAATATCTACTGGGACATGGGACACCAAAACATCATCAATATTCTTAAGGATGAAAACTGGTAGTGGGTCTGGTCACGGTGCTAACTCTAGATTGTTGCTTCAACCAAACAGATCTTATGTTCAACCCGAATGCTTCCTCTTCTTCACAAAAGCAATTTTGTAATGACCCTCGTTGTCAGAGACCAACCCTTCAATGTGTCAATGGAGAATATGTCTATGGTTCATTCCAAATAGCATAAAGATGGATTTTGACGTAAGGGCATTGCCTCTACATTAAGTTAGAAACACATGGGCATTTTTTGTTTTGTTTTATTTTATTTTGTAAGACAGATACAGCTTAATCAGTGAATGCCTATTAAAAAAGAATCGTTAATAAAAATCAAACCAATTTTTTTTTTTTTCATTGAAACAGATGCAAAGTGAGCCAGTCCTTGTTAAAAAAAGAAGCATTTCTGTATTACAGAAACTGAGAATTGGATATCCCAAACATTATCTTTGGCTGCTCCAGAAGGCAATCTAGGTTTTCCCATTCTATGCGTTAAGTGGGGGCATTTCACGGATTTTAAGAATGAGCATATTCGCAGAATCGTTAGGTGAGTCAATTGATTGAAGGGCACAATCCAAGTCACTTCTCTTATTGCTTAGTCTATAGTGTCCCAAGAATTATTTAAATCAGCGTTGCATTTTGTTTTTTTCACTTATTAGTTATCAGCAATAATGGGAAAATTCTTCTGGCTCTTTACACGTTACAATTCTTCACCTGTCTTGTGAAGCCCAATCTTCTTAATTACCTAAAGATAACCATGACAAGGATATCACACTGATCTTAAGCAATAATGCACACTTTCTTTACTTTATTAGCCAACCATAGCTCAATAATGATGACAAGAAGTCAAAAAGCACGCAAAGAATCTTTTTAGCTTATTATTGAATCTTGGCATGCATACTTTGAGGTGATCTTTCTTTCATAAATAATACTTTTTTCATTCCAGGTTTCGGACCAAGCTTCTATAAATTTAACTATAAATTCTTATTTCATTCATTAGCAATGAAAAAAAATTACACGAGTGATTTAGAATCTATGATTTATTGCTGACAATACGAAAATTATATAAAAATGACCTGACCCTAAAAGAAATCAGTCTATAAAATTCAAAGTTAGTTTTCATAAAAAATTACGTAATGCATCAAATACATGGCTGAGAATCCTAAATGATATATACAACATCTAACAGTATTTATTTCTCTTAAAAATACCGATAACAGTATCTAAGATTTATTATACAACTTAAATTTAATTTTTATAGATTAAATTTAATAGAAATATTAAAAAATAGAACACGTGCTACTAGTGTTTGGAATAAAATATTTCACTACTTGACAATTGATATACTATACATATACATGTATTCATGGTCTAAACTTATTATTTTCTCATTAACGATTATAACTTTATTTTTTTTTATTAGTGAATTTTTATTTTTAAAAACAACCAAGTCCCCTTTAAAGATAAAAAATACTAAATATATTGTAAACACCATATTTTTCTCCAGTGACTTTTTTATTATTTATTTTATTTTTTTGTCTTTAGTGATATATACAAAAATAAATATTCTAATTTTATCTTATCCAGATTCTGAAACCGAACGGGTCACTGAACCGTCAGGTACTGATTCAAGGTTTAAATGGTGAACTGTGGTCGAATGAAATATAATTAATATGTATTTATATTTATATATAAATATAAATATGATTTATTATATATTTATTATATACTAATAAAATAAATAAAAAAATAAATAAATCAATAATAAAATTATTTGAAACATAAAAAAATAATATCATAAAGCAAAAAATATATTACATTCATATATAAGCAATACAACAAATATTCTGAACGGCTCTTACATACTGTCTGAGATTTTTCTTTAACAGCTGCAAGCTACACATACAAAATGCAATCACTGGATGGGATTTTCAATCACTGGAATTGTTTGCCTCAATTTCAAAACTTGTCAATTTTGATAACCTATATTAATTTTCACAGATTTTCTGCCTAATACGTATTCACAGAATTACAATATGGCATCACTTTCACTTCCGTTTTATATAACATCTCTGACAACTGACCAAGACACAATCACACACACATACACATTGAGCAAAAATGAGTAACATATGCAAGAATTAATAAATTCTCTACCTAAAACAACAACAAAACTGTAAGGCTTCAACCTGGAGGTGCGGTACGGAGGCGGGAGTTGTGGTGCGGTGCGGTGCGGAGACAGGAGTTGCAGTGCGGACGGTGCTGGCTGGCTGGGGTGCGCGAAGAGGGACGGAGGCGGCTGGGGTGTGCGACGCGAGACGAAGGCGGCTGCTGTGCGTGACACGGGACAGAGACGGCTGCGGTGCGTTTGTTCTGCGGAGTGCAGAGGCAGACCGGGCCGGAGGGGGTTGCGGGACGGAGCCGCCTCCATCGCGTCCGTTCTGCAGAGTACGGAGGAGGCAAACCGGCCCGAGAGTTTTCAACCCCATCCGCCCAAAACGACACCATTTAGCTTTTTTTTTTTTTGTAAAATCAAGAGCAAAACAATGTTGTTTTGCTTAAAAAATTTAAAAAAAAAAGTCTAGAACTTGTAACTGTACGGACCAGTACTGGTTTGACCGGTTCAACCTGATTTGGGACCGGTTCATTAGTTTTTGATTGGTTTTTGACCTCACTGGTTCTGAGAGACCGCCTGAACTGGTGAGGGGACCAGTTCCCAGTCCGACCGGTTGAACCGGCCGGTCCGGTCTGGTTTTCAGAACATTGGTATTAAGCATGCACATTGTTCTAGAGTAATCAAAGTCAGAATTTCAGGTTGTAAGAAATAGAGACATTCT
The DNA here is from genome assembly GCA_019955255.1 of Castanospermum australe. Lineage (NCBI taxonomy): Eukaryota > Viridiplantae > Streptophyta > Magnoliopsida > Fabales > Fabaceae > Castanospermum > Castanospermum australe. Next base: position 27,683 of record NSJW01000605.1, on the reverse strand, counting down.
TAAGAGTTGTGCTCGGAGATAATGCTAAGGCTGCCATTTTGCCTTAAATTTAAGCATGACATAGTTTCAATTTATGACATTGGAATTATGAAATTAATTACTCAATTATTTATTTTATGTGCATTATGATTTAGTATCCATGATAATGGCAAGGTCCCTAATTTTACATGTTTTATCATTGATTATAATTTGTAAAATCATGTAATTTTAAGGATAGAATCATTTGATTTTCTTTCAAACAAAAAGAAAATTAAAGTATACACTTGGTGCACCAAGCGGGTTAAAGACAACCACATGACTAAATCCGTGGAGATGACCCTAGATTCTTAGATTCTCATATTCAATAAATTTGTGGGTACAATCCCAAATTTTCATACCTATTTTTGCAGGTACGATCCTAGAATTTAGATTCAGATTTGTTTTGAATTCAATTTTTTAGTTGGAATAATAAGAGGAGAGGTTGTGGTATGATGAGTGGGTGATGGAGATGGAGGGTCAGTTCAACTATAGTTGTCTAATACCTAGTTTTGTTTTTGTATGAAAATTGAAAAGTTATCATTTTATCCGTACATTTATATTTTTATCTTGATCCATGAAAGAGATAAATTGAAAATTACAGTTACTTGGACAAGGATCAAAAAAAGTTATGTGTGATTTCATGTAACTTAAGCTAGTTTGCGTGTTATTATGCATCAAGAAAAAAAACTAAAAAATTAGTTTGATGTCTAAGATAACAAAATGTCTAGTGTTATAATTTGATCAAAATTCATATAACGTTTTGTTAAACATATTGAAGCTTGACAACTAATTTTGGAGTTTGAATTTAATTTTAGAATGCTGGGCATGTTAGTTTGTTTACAAAGATGTTTAGTACGTGTAGTTGAACTTGGACATGGAGCCAACAATATCTAGCCTCATCTTCGTTATTAGCATCATTCAGGCATGGTCTTTCCATATAATTCTGACATTCTTCTCAATCAAAATATTTGACTTTTTAATCTATCCCTTTTGTAACAATTGATAGTTCATATGCTGATGTTTAACAATCAAATAATTTTTTTAGAAAAAAATACCATCAATGCATGCATTCAACATTCATGTGAGATGATATTGTTGTAATGACTCTCTGGTCCTAAAAATAAATTAGAATTAGCCTTACTGTGATGACTCTGACTTAGAAGTGAAATAAACTATTTTAAAATTTTTCATTAATCATTTTTTAGAAATCATTAGTTTTTGGTAATTAATTTTTAATCGCTAAAGACGACATTGCCATGAAGGCCCTTTTGTCTCGAAAATATTTAGAATCATTAACAGTCAATATTATTGTGACGACCCTTTAAGACGAAAGTGATATAGATCTTTTAAAAATTTTAATTAATCTTTTTGAGAAATCATTATCTTTGATTAATCAATCTTTTATTAACTTGGACAACCTTGTCACGACTCTTAGACTTGCAAGTGATAATAATCAATCAATCATTTTCTTCTTAATTAATCAATTAGGCATTTTTACTTTAATCAATCAACAAAACATCTTACATTTAATCAATTCTTAATGTCTAGTTAAAATCCTTCAATACACAAATGTTTTCTAAAAAAATTATGTAACTTTTACTTATCATTGCATATGGAGATACATAGGCTTACAGGACAAGTCAAAATTATAAATATTTTTATTTAATTATTTGTTTATTTTCTATCATTATCTTTAAGGTCGTAATCATTTGCACGTATGTACGTTGCGAAAACAAATGCACACCTGTGAAACCACATTCACAAGCTGTAATCAGCAACCCAGCACAAAACTAATACACTAAAAAAGATGCAGGAAAACCTAGCCCTTGATTTTCTTCTTCCCTCCAACAAGAAGCCAAAACACGCTAGCCATCATACTTTCCATCACCCATGCGAAGCAAGCAAGCCTCACGTTACAGCTCTTCTCGGGTTTACCGCTGGCCATTTCTCTTTTACGTAAATATATGTGTTTTATTGGCTTTGGTTCTTAATTTGATAATTTGGGTTTGATGTTTAGTAAAAATAATAATATGAAAGGTGATACATGGGGTTGTGTGCTTTGGGCTAGAGAGTTTGGGACTGCTTAAATGTGTTTTGATTAGGACTTGTTCTCATAATATTTAATGGTTACTGGGGCTAGTGGTGTGGGTTCATAATCAAATTTGATTTGAGATTTTGCTAGTGGCCGAAATTGTTTCTTTTATGTTATTGGTATATGGTATTATAATGTCAAGCTTGGGTCAAGGAAAACTTAACCTAGGTTAGGTTTGGTCTTTGATTTAGACAGGAGTGCTTAGGGCTTAGTTGAGATTCGGGGTTTAATCTTTCTATTGAATTCATTTGCAGGTTGTGTTAAAAGGAAAAAAAAAATTGAATAAGAAGATCACATAAAATAAATAGCAATGAAAATTTTAAGAAAAAGAGAAGAATAGGAAGAAAGAAAATGGGTAGGATAGAAGGAAATAAAATAAAATGAATAGCAGAAATCAAAAAAATAATACACAGTATTTGTCATGCTTTGAATTTAGTTTGTTTTCACATCATCATGTGTATAGTTTATTTGTTGAGTTTAATTTTGATTCACTATCAGTGTAAAAGATTTTACACTATAATCTAATAATGGGTTGCCAAATCATTAAAAAAGTTTGATTATATAATAATTATCTAAAAAGTCAATCTCTAGGTAAGATATAATTGGATGATAGTATAAAAAAATTTTTACATTGATAGTAGATTAAAATTAAATTCTTATTTGTTTATCCTGTATCTTTATCTTGCTTTAATTGGTCTTATCCACAGGATTTGTTTTATTGTGTAATTATCTTTGAATTTTTGTTTTGTGATTAGTAAAATAACATACTTTAAGTAATGAAAATACACATGTAAAATTAAAATAATAAAGGTCAATTGAGACGTGACGGCTTGTTAACTCGAGATTGGGATTAATGTCTTTCACTAGAATAGAAAACAAGTTTTCTAGTAGCCAAATCAATGAGAAATTTGCTCAATTTCACTGGAAATTCGCATTTTTGGCTGCTTAGGCCATGGGAAAGTGCTTGCCGGCTTGACAAAAAGCAATTTCCAGCAACCTTTCAAAAAGCTGCTAGAATTTTCGGTGGTCTTGCCACCAAAAAATGGTTTCAGGAGACACCGTGAAATTCCCCATTTACAGGAAAAAAATGCTTCTAGGAAGTCACTGGAGTTTCAATTTTCTAGCCATTAAATTATTAATAAAATTTTGGCAGCATTTTCTTTTGAAAAAATAAAATAATTTTTTTTTAGAATTAAAAGGAAATTCACGTCTGAAGGGAGAAGTTAGTCGCATAACATTGTGAGAAGCAAGAGAAAAGGCAGAGAATGAAAACAAAAGGAAATTCACGCCTAAGGCACAGAGGCAGCAATTTCAAATGAGAACAGGCAGAGAAACAAAAACAAAAGGAAGGGATGCAAAGTTGAGACAGTTGAATACTTGAAAGAGGGAAGCAAGGAAGGCATTGCACTCCATTTCCAACAATCTCTCTTTTCTCTCTCTGTCTATGTCTCTCTCTTGAAGAAGAAATCGAACGAAGATGAAGGTGCTATTCTCCATTATTCTGTCTAGGCTTGGCAAGTGGTTGGATTTGGATCATATCCGATCCACATCCAACCTGATCCACTCCCAAGCAGTGGATTTGGAGACTCGATCCAAATCCAACCAAACCTGGTATGGATAGGTTGTGTTGGATCTGGGTCGATCCTTTTTTTTTCCTTGCTATATGACTACTCACTATTGCTTTTGTCAATTTAGGCATTCAATTTTTGATAGTTTCTAAGAGACTAAAATGTCTCCAAGTTCATAGTTCTACAATATATCAAAACAATCAGTGGCTACTCCGGTAAAAAGTAATTAGTACCAAACTTTACCAATAATACACAAACCTCCGTTAAAAAAAATCATAATTATACAATATACCAAAATATTAAATCTAGTATTACACAAACCTCTAGTAAAAAAAAAAAAGTGTTACACAAACCAACTGCAAAAGAACTAAAAAAGAAAAAGCCTAAGTAGAGCTTTTTTATGACAATTGGGCCATCGTTCGTGAGTTTCTTTTACAATCTACAACCATGTCCATATAGCTAGTGAACATTTCTTGGTATCTGCATTTTGTCAATAGCCAAATTAGGCATTTACAAAAGAAAAACAGATTATTGAATCACAACTATTAAGTAGTCAATTCTTTAACAATTTAGAGACTTAATACCTATAAGCAACTTACTGCAAAGACAACAATATCAATAAAAAGGAGAACTAAAAATAAGAGAACCAACATATCTATAAGCATAATTTGTCAAGATATTACCCCTGTTGAGTGTTGATTATCAATAAAAATTGAAGAGATTCAAATTAATAACACCAAATGTATGACAATAAATAGCAGAACTTACTTCACTAGTTATATACAAAGGTTGATGTGTTGCAAGTAATTTGAGCAAGATTAATTCTAGCTGCAGTAACATACAAAAGGAAAAAGAACAAGATCAACTAGAAGATCGACCTTTTAATTATCAGTCATTCTATTTGTAAGGAATATAAATAGATGATACACTCAACTTCTATTATATGATAACTAAGTGAAAAGTATTGACAATTGAAAGTACTTGTTATCAAGCTAAAATGCTTTCATCTTCATCTTTATCCTCATCATTTTGTATGATAGGAAATTTTTCATTGCTGCCATTGGCCCTTATCCAACTTTCAAAACACATCAATGCTTCCTATGTATTAGGCTTAAGTCTACTGTGATGTAGGCTCAACAATCTACTACCAGTGCTAAATACAAATTCTGATGCAACAATAGACACAGGTATGCCTAAAATGTATCTAGCAATAGCTTGCAAAATGGGATATTTGCCTCCATTCATCTTCCACCATAGTAAGATATCTAAAGGTTGCCTTCTAGGCAAGACATCCTTATCTAAGTAGTAGTCCAATTCTGACTTTTGCTTACTGCTACTTGAAATTCTCTCATTCATGATAAATGTGTCATATTGAGACATTATATCACTATAGTCAGCATCAAGTATGTCTATAGGACTTCCACTACATTCACCAACAAATCCTCTTAATTCATTTCTAAGTTGGTATTTAGTTACCAAATCACAACAAATTTTCTCAATCTTCTTAGTTTCGTCAACGGATTGCTCTCCAAAAATCAAGTTATAATAAATCATAATTAACTTTTCTTTGTATCGAGGATCCAATACTATAGCAACTCCTATTATGCCATGTATTTCACTCCAATACTTATCCAATTTCAACTGCATTCATATTGTCATATCCTGAATGATGATATTTGTGGAGCCAAGCCATTGCTTTATTGCCAATCTAATGTCACAAATCTTTGGAAAATAAAGATTGGAAGAGGGATAATTTGTCCCAAAGAAGCCCTCAGTTGTATCATTAAATTTCATCAACTTCACACATATGTCTTTTGCCAAATCCCATTCCTTTTGAGATGGCACTACCTTGTATGAATGTTCAAGCATCTTGGCGAATAAATGCATCTTTGTACATTAGAGTAACCTGAAGCATCAAGAATGTAGAATTCCATTGGGTTGGACAGTCAAGAAATAGCTTCTTTGAATATGAAATGCACACATCGCGATATACTACCTTAAATGTTTTTTCTTTTTTAGGCCTGGCTGTCCAAAAGCATACACTCTCCCGGATTTCCTCTATGTTGTCTTTGATTACATCTAATCCATTCTTAACAATTAAATTTAGGATATGACAACATCTCATATGAATGAGTGACCCACACAACATAAGAGAAGATTTATCTAATTTGTCTAGGAGAATGCCAACCATTGCATCATTTGTTAAGGTATTATCAAGTGTAATTGTAGAAAGTCTCCTATTAATATTCCAATCTAGAAGACACTTCAATAATACGTCACACAAACCCTCCTTTGCGTGTAGACATGGCACATAAACAAATCCCAAGATTCTACTTTGTAATTTCCAACAGTCATTAACAAAGTGACTGGTGATTACCATATACCATTTCCTTTAGTAGTTTGATGTCTAAATATCAGAAGTAATAGCAACCCTACGTTGATTGTTTTCAATAAACTTCTTAGTTTCCTCACATTGCGTGCTACCTCAAGCGTCTCTTCTCTTTTAAGCCTGGCTGTCCAAGAAACATACACTCTCCCGAATTTTCTCTGTGTTATCTTTGATTACATCTAATCCATCCTTAACAATTAAATTTAGGATATGCCCACAACATCTCATATGAATGAGTGACCCACACAACATAAGAGAAGATTTATCTAGTTTGTCTAGGAGAATGCCAACCATTACATCATTTGTTGAGGCATTATCAAGTGTGATTGTAGGAAGTTTCCTATCAATGTTCCAATTTAGAAGACACTTGAATAATACATCACACAAAGCCTCCTTTGTGTGTATACATAGCACAAAATAAATCCCAAAATTCTACTTTGTAAATTTCAAGAGTCATCAACAAAGTGACCTATGATTACTATATACCCTTTTCTTTGGTGGTTTGATGTTCACATATCAAAAGTAATAGCAACCCTACCTTGATTGTTTTTAATAAACTTCTTAGTTTCTTCTTTTTCTTGAAGATAAATATTCATCAAATCACTCTTCATTGTGTTCCTTGACACTACCTTAAATGACGATTGAAGGGCATTTAAAAATCTCCTCAAGTGAGTGTGATTCACCATGGACAAAGGATACTCATGCATAATATTCATGAGTGCAAGCTCTAGGTCAAATATAAAACTTTCGTCTACTATAGTCCCTTCGTTTGTCCTACGTGTTGATGAACTTCGTTGAGCAAGATAATCTTTACATCTTCCTAAATGATTATGTAAATGTGACATTCCACTAGTAGAAGATCCAATAAGCTCATTGTGACAATAGTTACAAATTGTTTTAACTAGCCCTCTTATATCTTTCTTCTCAAAATGACTCCAGATAAAACTAGACAATCTTATTTTCCTTAAAGGAGCAACTGTTTCTTTGAAAGGTGCTATTGACTCTCCTTCAGTTGGTGGACTAGGAGGACCATCATTTGAAGACATCTTAACCTTATAATAATTTGAAAAACTTTATAAACTACTACACTCCTAACAAAGCCAATATTTTACAAGGGCAGAAAACTTCATAGGCAGGTTTAGATTTTGCATCATTTTACAAGGACAAAAAAATATTCAGTAGGAGTTTATTATATGTGTACCTATATGTAGTTTACTATTTATATTCTACAATAGTTCATTATATGAAGAAAACAATCAATAGAAACAAAGGAGTCCAGTCTTGCTTTTAGTTCTAAATTTAATGATATTCTAACTCCTACAAGCAAGCAAATAAAAATTCAGTCCTACAACTTTCATTTCAGCTTTGGTTCCATACCATTGCTGTAATACCCATACTATTATTGGCATTACATTATTTAATAAATCATTATCAATTATTGATAAGCTAAAAATTTCATTTATTTAATGATTTAATTGAATTAATTAAAGTAATTATTACGTGTCTATTAAATAAAAGTATTCAGTTGAACAATTGAATTATTTAATATAATTAAACGATTACGTATATGAAATTAAATATTCTTAAGAGATAAAATCTGGATTATGTACCTAAAATTTGTAACCTTAAACCTAGTTATAAAATTAACATCACATAACAATTAATCATTTCCGACATAAAAAAATCTTGATTACGTGACATGTCTAAAAAATTTAACTAATTTATTTGTTTAGTTACGTGATTATTAATCAATAAAACATCTTAAAATTTTAATTTTGATATTCACAAACTTTTAAAATTCTAACTTTATTTATGCTCAAAGATAGGTAATTTTAACCATACACTAAATATAACATAAGCTCATACACTAATATTTTCTATTTATGATACAAACACACCAGTACTTATTTATTTATTCATTCACACTACATACTATGTGTCCAAAAGAGCATTAACATTGGATTTCTACTTGTATGAGGGATTATATACATATCTATATCAAAAGATATCTGGCTTTACTAGGCCATGCAGGAAAGAAATCCTATGCTAACATACTACATGGTCATCAAACTATCACACAATCCATCATAGGTAACATTCTGAATCATTAACTCAAATGCATCCTGCTCAGATGAGTATACTGAATCAACGTCTATCACAAGGAGCACAAAAGCCCTCATCTTCAATCTGCTGTTAAAGGTTCTGGAAATACCACATATAATAGGAGGTGAGAAATATAATTTCTCAGTAGGTACTCAAACAGATTTAAAATAGTAAATAAAATTGTGAAATTTTCAGCTATATAATATACAAAAAAAACAGTTGCATGGTAAGTACGTAATCAGAATATGGATAATCTACAACACTTTACTTCATGACGTCGTTTTCATTAATTACATGCTGACGGAAACTTTTACTTAAGGTTTAACTCTCTTTTAATCATATTTAGCTACATGGTCCCAAAACATAATCATTAACCATAGCCATCACAATTTACATAATTGAGAATTCTCTCTTGACATAGGGCGCCACATAACATAAGTGGCCATACCATACCTTTTTGGTGGATTCTACTTAACATATCCACAAAGTGGACCATAGGCAAATGTAGGACTTCTTATGGACCTTTTTTCATAATATCTTATTAGAAACTCTTTCGTAATCTTTCCATATCACCTCTAATTCATTTTCTTTGCTTGAGAATTATTTTCAAATTTATATCTTGTCTTTCACTTTACTTAAAGTGAGCATGCAAATAACTTGAAGGTGAATTTAAGACATTTAAAGCTTTCATTAGGCATTCACTAATGAGGTTAAATCTCTAATCACTTATTGTATCTCAAATTCACTACTTGCTAGCTTTGGACGTAGGCATAGGCCAAACTCTTTAATAGCAAGTCATTGCTTCTCATTCAACATAAGATTGACACACTAGATTTTGAAAAGATTTCCACGCGCTTTATAAAAAGCGAAAGAAAAAATTAGTTATTTTTAAATTATTTTTTCTTTTACATCAAAAGGAATAACTCAAACCTCCTTCTAGGAGGAGGAATTGTGAGAAGAATTCAAGAAACAACTGGGATAATACCCGTGTAATGTATAGAAAATTCAGAAAGAGAAAACAAGATTACTTAAAAATGAGATATTATTTAAAAATCATAATGTAATATTTTATAAAAATTTAAAATGTTACTTATAATAATTTCAAAACATATGTTTAATAAATTATTGTTCTTTTCAATTTTATATAATTTAAAATTACATACCCATTGTCTATTTTGAACATGTTTTAATAATTTTTTTAGCATTTTATTTATTCAATAAAATTTAGGAAGAAGAGAATTAAAATTTTGAAGTTATTTCATAAAAAAATCAAAAGATACTATGCAATGTGGTACAATTTTTTTTATTAATACGATAAGACATTAGGCCAGTAATTTTTGTGGTTTATTTTCTTTCTAGTAACTTAGACCTTTTGTATTTTAAAAAAGATTGGAGCTATTGGCATTCCTATTAAGTATTTTTTAGTTTGTATATTTTACTTACCCTTAAAAAGTCAATTTTTTTTTATTTTTCATTTCTGCATAATTTATTTATGCTCTCAATTATTTTAATTTATTTTCTAATGTATTATATTTTTTTCCTTTCTAAAATAAGACATGACAATATTAGTTTAAATATAGTTTATAGGATAACATCTTGTAATTATGATGATATTTACTAGAATTTTTTTAAGTTCATACATTAAAAAATTTTCATTTTTAAAATAAAATATAATTAAAAGCATTTCTAATGCCATCAAGTAAAAAAAAATTAAAATTACTTTATGAACCAATTTTTTCAAAAATTATTTATTAGAAATTTTAGTGTGTATAAAATATAGGTATTGGAGGTTATTTGTAACTTATAATAAAAATTAGGTCCATATTTTTTTCTACCAATTAAATGGTTTAACTTATAGACTTCCTCTCCAAATTTAAAATCATAACTTACCAATTACCTTAAGACGATAAATACATTATAATGTTTAAGATTCATATCATCATTACTTATTATATAACCATTATTTATTAGAGTCAAATATTAAATTTTTTTTTTACTTGACAAATTCAAATCTATCTTCGATTTTTATATATTATAATAGATTAGATACTTTTGACATTTTGAAAGTGTTTCACTTTCTCACAATTATATACTTTAACCGAAAAAGTCTTACAATTCATCATTTCCAATCCATGAAATTACAAGGACTTGCATTGCAGGTTGCGTCCCCAACTCCCAAACCATAGAAGACTTGAATCATTATCAGCCTTACATTATTATTCACTTATATAGTAATCTGTAATAATGGGAAAATTACTTTTTCTCTTACATTTCTTCTTCTGATTTTGAACCCCTAATTGGAGCAATGGTCTCATTAAGCCTATCTTTTTTGGTAAATAATACTTTTTTGGCCACTTTTACAATATACCATAAAATTATAGTGTATTAATACACTATAAATCTCTATTGTTGATTTTCTTTTTTAATACATTTGAACAATTGTGATTCTTCATTCTTTTAACAGAAGATAAATTAAAACAAAAACTGGCTCATAGCAATGGCATGTCTTTTTTTAGAACCAGTTATGCATTTTTCAATTAATAGCAAAATTTTGATATGACAATAAACAAAAGCAAAAAAAAAAAAAAAATCCTTATCAGAATCACAGCCATTCAAGTGTTCAAGGTGTATTAGCAGTGCTACTTGTTTCTAATAGGGGGCGGGCTACCAAGCTTCGATTGTCAATAAATGTCATGACTTGAATTGGGGTCCATGACCAGCATATGACAAGCCTCCAAACTTGTAATTTTGAGCAAACAATTCAAATAGCTATCACAAGGCTTCAGAAAATACATTTTAAAATAAAATTCATACTTATAATATTGGATAAGTTAATCTCAATCACCAACAATTTAAGATCAAAATATCATAATGTAGTTCAATCAATAACTGCGTATAACAAACTAACAAGATCCTACTTGTAAAGATAATAGAGCATATCTAAAAGTATTAGCCAACAAGGCTTTCAAATCCAACATAAGAAAAATATATTCAGACTTGCCCACACGAACAGTGTGTAGGGCTCACCAAAAATAATTAAACACTCCCCCGATCCAACCAGAGGAGTTGAACTGAAAACAATTTCTTTTCTCTTATCTTAAAAAACAGATAACAATGATGGGTGAGTTTACAACTCAGTGAGCAGTTAATACCTATTACACTAGAAAGGGAACAAGCAGGGGCATGAGTTTTTTAGGAGTAATAACAAAATAATTTTTAAAATAATATATCACAAATAAAACTAGATAAAAATACCTGAGAAAAATATAACAGGCATATATAATTTTTTTCTAAAATCTACAAGATCTAAATCAGTCAATGTATATAACAAAGCATTAAAGTCAATATATAATTTTCAATAGCAAATCTCAAACCTTGAGAAAATTAATTAGAATAAAATCCAAACTGAATAATTCACCAAGCAAAATCAGAACAGACGGAACACACAATTGGCGGCTAAGCTAACCAATCTGATAAGTTCAAGGCTTGAACTGACCAAACAGAACACACAGCTCGCGGGTAAACTAACCAATCTGACAAGCACAAGGTTTGAGCTAATGAGCATCACGCTCCAAATCCATAACTATCCTATGTGTACTAACTTAACACAGAGTTAGCATCTCCTCTACAAAGTCTAATCCTAGGTGCACCAAGGCTAATATTTACAGATGTTAGATACAATGTTTTAAGATGGTTTTCTCCCAAAAAAATAATTTACAAAAATATTATATTTCGTAAGAAAATGAATTTTTCAAGTGAAAAATAAAAATTCTAATTTATCAAAATCAATCTTATTCAAAGAGAACATATCTAGACATTGGAAAACTTACTTAAAAATATTTTTCAGATATGCTTTCATAAGCAACTGATGTCGATAATAATTATTAATATAACATCAATCCATATTCTAAAACAATTTCCATTAATGGCTCAAAAACCATTGTATATAACAATGACCATCATTGGTCCGAAACTAATATATGAAACAATTGTCATAATTATTCAAAAACTATTATCAATATATTTTTTATTAACAAAATTTATCAATCCATCCATCATTTCAATATAACCACGCTCAAAAGCCAGATGTGAGTTTTTCAAATCTTTGCTTGCCCAAAAAGTACCTAAGGCTCTAACATATTCAAAATAAAAATTCTAAAATTCATTTGAAATTTAGAAATCACAAATAGACATGTAACAGATAATAACCACTCACAATATTTAGCGATTTCCAATTGTGTCCCCCTCCAATGATTTGCCTTGGTGAACTAGAGGTTCCTTATATTGTTTTATAACATAAAAAAATACCAATATCAATCATAGAAAATTGATATTCCTAATTGAATCCCTAAATCCTAAATATTTTTATATCCTAAAGCCTAAAATTAACTATCTAAAATTTGCCTAATAAAAAAATAAAATAAAAACAAAATAAAATAAAATAAAATAACAACATAAAAAAATGCCTCTAATTAAAATATCTACTTACTTAGCTTAAGTCAGGATAACCTAAAATCTGAATCAACGTCAGATCCTACTCTCAAAATTTACTAGAACCTTTTACTCTTTTTACAAAAGAGCCTAGAGAGGAAAAATAATTAAACTTCTATACCTTAGGGTCTATATATAACCATTTCTAAGAGAAAAAAGTTTACTACTTTTCTGATGTGAGACTTAAAACTAAAGTAATATGAAATTTTTTTTCTTCTGATGTGGGACTTAAATGACAACTCTTTTCTCTTTCTTTTGTTTGTTAACTTAGCCCTTTTTTTTATGCTTATCGTCACATTCTTTCCGCGTTAAAATAAATTTGTCCTCAAATTTTGAATTTTTTACTAACCTTATTCATCAAATAGGTGCGGGTTGTTCTTACGTATAGCTAGTTCGGGTTCCTAAGTCACTTCTTTTCCTGACGATCCATCACAAACAACTTTTGTCAAGGCGACATCCTTAGAGCATAAATGCTTCACTTGCTTTCCTACTATGACTATTGATTGCTCTACATAGCCAAGACATTCATCAAAATGAACTATTTGATGTTGTATAACATGAGATGGGTCATGAACGTATTTTCGAAGTATAGAAACTTGAAAAACTAGATGAATTCCAAAAAGATTAATTGGAAGGGATAAGCGGTAAGCTACTTGCATTACTCTCTTGAGAATCTCAAATGGTCTTGTAACATCTCCATTTAAGTAAAAATAAATTTTAAACTTTCAAAAGTAGTTCATTTATTTTATTATTTATCATTAGTAAATATTTATTTATTTTATGATTTATCATTAGTAAATATTTCATTTGATTTTTAATATTTTTATTTTAATATTTAAACAGAAGAGGACAGTAAAAATTATTTATGAGAAATTAGAAATAGTTGAAATACTTGAAAGAATACTGAAAACTACACAGTGATAGTTTAGTAATTTTGAGGTTTCACATGAGGGCATTTTTGTCCAGTGAAACATTCAAACAAAGAAATTAGCCAAATTTATTTTATAAATTATTAATTATTCTTTTTAAGCATTTATAAATTAAAATAGGTAAAATTATCATATTTTAACCTAATAAAAAATTTATATATAGAAAGATTTACATAAGTAAAAATACAATTAGTTTAAATAAACCAATAATCTATGATGAGTGCCCAATTTTAATCAGATAGGAGAAATAATCACTGCTTGGTTAGAGAAATTAAATATGTTATTATTTTAGTTTTTTTCATTTAATTTCCATCTAACTAACCTTGTTACAAACTAATTAAAAATCATGATTAAAGAGATTACCATGACCAAAAGCAAGCCTTCCTATTGGTTGCTTAACAAGACAAATAAAATTTAAAACTAATAAACAAACCCAAATATTTCCCTTATATCCCTAACCCCACAGCCAAGTTAAAGGAAAAGGAGGAAAAAGAAAAAAAAAAGGGAAGACAGAGAGGGAAGCCATGGCCACAACTAATAGAAAGAGGAGGAGAAGAGAAGAAGGAAAGAGGAAGGAGGAAACAAGCTCAAATCTTCACCAAACTTGAACTCCAAGAGGCAGGGAACTCAAAACCTAACTTTTTCCTCTTAGAAACCATAGTTTCATGGTGATTGATGATTTGAATCCATGATACTTTCTCTCTCTGTAATTTTTGGTGTGTTTATGGGTGGTTTGCAGTAAGGTGAACCACTAAGGGTGAGGTTCCATACCTATTTTCAAGTAGGAGGTTAAGTTTCCCAAGTTAACATACTTAGGTTCTAGGATTAGAATCTTGCCAGTACGTGATTTTGAGATTTTTGTATAGTTATAAGCTTGATTAGGTGATTTGGAAATCATCGTTGGTCATGAATATTGGTGAAAATCGCTTGAAATCTTAAGTTTTGGACCCCCCTAGCTCACGGTCATATTAGGGTTCTAGGGCGTATTTTTTTTAATTTTTATTATTTAATGTGTGTTCTTGATGGAAATAGGATGACTTATTTTGATGGATGGTTCTTGTATATTTAAATGAAAGTCTATGTATGTTCATGGGTATACGACTCACGGCCAAGCTAGGTATTTGGGTTGAATATTTGTGGTTTGTGTTGTTTTAATTTAGTTTAGGTGTGTTATGATGATTTTAACATTTGTGGGAAGATCTGTTATTAAATTCTTCCTATGTCTTGAATTAAAGTTTATGTATGATAAAAGACTTATTGGTATGAGTTAATTTTGGTTATGTGTACTTTATTTAAAGATGGTTTGAATTGAGGAGTATATGGCCATGTGGATTTATGGAATTATTAGGTGTTGAATATGATGCTCGTAGATTGTTGGGTGTTTGAAACTAAGGAATTAGATGAGAATTTAAGTTAAATAGAAGCATGGAATGTGGCAAATATTTCCACACTCATGGCCATGGTGGTTTGAATAGGTAGGTGATTTATTAGATTGGGTGTGAGCTAAAATCTTAGAGTTTTATAAGGTTTAGAGGTGAAAATAAGATAATATCATCACTAGAACTCCTATAAGGGTACTCTTTAGGTCACGACCCCATTAGGAGGAAAAGCACATAATTTGTTTCTTGAAGAGCTATAGGTTCAAGGATGTTACAAGATGTTAGATAGTGAAATTGAGGTGATTAAAGATGTATTCTCTTATATAATGTCTCTTTGAGATGTCAGAGCCTTGAAAAATTCTCTCTTAATATGTTACATGCTTACTTTAATTAAAGAGAAAGAATAAGCTATGCTTGGATGTGATCCTCTAGATAAAGAAAATGAATTTGAGGTGATTCATAAAGATTAAACAAGAATTTCTAATAAAATATCATGGAGGAAGTACATGAGAAGTCCTACATGTGTCTAGGTCCACTTTGTGAACAGGTCCACCAAAGGTGTGGATAGTGGAGTGGAATCCACAAATGCACATATGGAATGGCCACTTTAGTTTTAGGGGACGCCTTATGCCAACGGAGAATTCTCAACCAGTTAAAGTTTAGACCATGTAGGCAAAAGAGAAATTTTAAAGAATGTAACATAGAGTAAAGTTTCATGAAATTGTAAATGTTAATTGTTATGTATATTGGAGATTATTGACTAACCCTGGAATTGTGTTTTCTATATTTAATTTATTACAGCTGGAAATGCTATGGAACTTATATTTTTATTTTTATACACTTGAGTACCTACTGAGAATTTATTTCTCATCCCTATAAACTACGGTATTTCCAGAGCCTCCTGTAACTGAATGAAGATGAGGATTTACATCTTTCTGTTTATTGACACTAACTGGATGTCTCCTCATAGGAGAACTAGTTTGTTTTGGTTATTTCAAGGGGTAATTATTAGTAGCTTAGGAAGAATTAGCCTAGAATGTAGTATGTAAATGTAGGATATTGACCTTGGTTTTCTTTTCCTACATGGCCAAGTGAGCTAGTAGTTTTCTTTTGACGTACACATGTATATAGGTTGGAGTGCAGGTAAAAGTGCCAGGTTAGTAATCTTTTAAATGTATATTAGTGTATAATTATATATAATTTAGAAATCTCATGTATGTATAATATTGTACAGTTCTTTATTCATGACATAGATGATTGACATGAAGTTTGGATGCATGTAGAAAATTTTAGAAATTCATTTGACGGAGAAATGTCAATTAAGAGCTTAAATCCGATAAATTTTCTATGTAGAAGATTACATGCAATTAGATATTTTTACTTGTTAGTTTGATATTTTTATTTCATGAGTAATGTTTTGTGATTCCAGATTAAATTTTGAATTTTTTGATATATGAATAATATTTTACTTCCTTAGAAAGAATTTAATGTAGGCACGTGATCACTAAATAATGTTTTAAATTAATATAAAAATTTTATAAATGTAATAAACATATAATATTAACTTATAGTACCTTTAAACTAAATTCAACATTAATTTAACTTAATTAAAATTTAATAATTAATTTTTAACACGTAACATAATGCCTATTCCAGGTAGGGTGTTAGAATTTTAGTATTAGAGTAGTTTGTCTTGGTGTATTGAGTTAGCTGTGACTTTTAAGGGCTATGTAGTATGCATGGGTGTTTGAGCGTTTAAGATTTTATTTTGCCTATGTTATGTTGTCTCTGTGTGGAGGTTATATATTCCTAGCCACTAGATAAGTGATATTGAGATTGATCAACTCAATATGTATCTTTCTATGTGTATAGGAAATTATGGCACCAATAAGACGTAATCCAATACCTCCTAGAGATGAGGGAATGATGGTGGCCCTAGGAGACATAGCTAACGCAATGAGAGAATAGGCAGGTGCAACTAATAGGATGTTGCAACATTTGCAAGAGCACCTGAATGGAAACAATAACAATAAAGAGGGTGGAAGTGGAATTAGAATTGGGAATCGGAATGGAATTGGGAATGGAGACCCAGATAGGAATGCTCTAACTGGGGACCCACAATTTTAAGGTCTTTCGAAATTTTGGAAGGCTAAACCACCAGTTTTTAGGGGGGAGTATGATCCTGTAGTTACATAATGATGGTTGAGACAGTTAGAGAAAATTTTTGAGGTGATGAGTTGTGCCGATGCCTAGAAGGTAACTTACGCCACGTATATGTTTGAAAGAGAGGTAAAGTTTTGGTGGCATGGAGCTAGAGCTCTAATTGAGTCCTAGGGTACCCCAATATCTTGGGAGGTATTTCAACATACTGTCCTAGATAAGTATTTTCCTACAAGTGTAAAGGATGAAAGGATGCGGAATTTATTCAGTTAAGACAGAGGAATATGTCAGTAAGTCAGTATGTCACTAAATTTTAGGAATTGTCAAAATTTTCTTTTCACCTTAGGTATAATCCAGATGAGAGGTGGAAGGCTGCAAATTTTGAATGGGGTTTGAAACCCGAGATTAAAAATGATGTGGGAACTTTTAAGATTAGGGATTATGCGATACTGGTGAACAAGTGTCATATAGTGGGGAAAAATATCATGGAGGTGGCAAAGGATAGGGAAAGGCAAAATTTCTTTAAGAGGAAAAGAGATAGGAGTAAGCCAGGAAGCAATAACGCCAGATTTAGACTTCACTAGGAGAAGGGGAAACAGGTGCAAAGAGGCCTTGCTTGTAAAAAATGTAGTAGATTCCATGGGAACAAACTGTGTTTGTATGGTCATAATGTTTGCTACTTCTATAATAAGCTTAGTCATATGGCTAGGGAGTGCCTTCAGAAAAAGGAAACTATCCCAGTACCACCACTCAGACCTTGAACCAAAAGCAGAGTGTTTACTCTTAATAAGGAAGAGGTGACTCGTTCTCTGAATCTGATATAGGGTGAGTGTTTAATTCAAGGTGAACTTTTAACTGCATTGTTTAATTCAGGAGCTACCCACTTCTTCGTATTAATTGATTATGTGAATCATTTGAAATTGCTTGTGTCCTTGTTACCATATGATTTGTCTGTTTCTACTCTTATTAGAGGAAAAATATTGACTTCTCAAGCTTGTTTGAATTGCTATATCCAAGTAAAAAATAACTTGTCTACAGTTGATCTTGTTTGTCTACTTCTATCACAAATGATGGATGTCATTCTTGGAATGGATTGGATGTCTGCCAACAATGTTCTTCTGAAATATCTAGAAAAATCAATTGTATTTATGCCTAAACCAAAGCACACACAAACACCTGATGAATCCATATTTTTGACTGCCATCTAGGTTGGGAAATATTTAAATACTGGTTCACAAGGATATGTTTTCTTGGCTTCTTTAGATTCTAAGGTCAAACAGGATGTAAATAATATCACTGTAGTAAGAGAATATCCCTCAATATTTCCTTCTAAAATAACTAGTCTACCACCTAAGAGAGAAGTGGAATTTTCAATAGATTTGATTCCCAGAGTAGGCCCAATATCCATAGCACCCTACAGAATATCTCCTTTAGAATTGGGTGAGTTAAAGAAACAGATAGAAGACCTCTTAGCTAAATAATTCATACAGGCTAGTGCATCACCTTGCGGAGCTCCAATGTTGTTTGTGAAAAAGAAGGATGAGAGTTTGAAGATATGTGTGGATTATAGACAATTAACTAAAGTAACAATTAAAAATAAATCTCCACTCCCTAGAATAGATGATTTACTAGATCAACTTAGAGGGACCACAATTTTCTCAAAGATGAATTTAGGATCTGGTTATCATCAAATTAGGGTTAAACAAGAAGATATCCCTAAAACTACTTGTAGAACTAGGTATGGAAATTATAAATATCTTGTGGTGCCATTTGGACTTACAAATGCCCAGTAGTATTTATGGATTATATGAACCAAATTTTTCGACCATATTTAGCTTAGTTTGTGATTGTTTTTATAGATGACATTCTTAGTTATTCTAAGATAGCAGAGGAACAAAAACAACACCTCAGGATTGTACTACAAATTTTACAATAAAAACAAATATATGCAAAATTGAAAAAATGTGAGTTTTGGCTGAAGAAGGTGAAATTCTTAGGCCATGTAGTGTCTCAAGGAGAAGTGTCAATTGACTTTAGTAAAATAGAGGCAGTGGTTCATTGGGAGAGACCCACAACTATAACAGATGTTAGAAGCTTTCTTGGATTGGCTGGATATAATAGGAGGTTCATAAAAAGATTTTCCCAACTAGTCATGCCATTAACAAGATTAACCAAAGGAATGTGAAAATAGTTTTCTAGAGTTGAAAATTAGGTTAAACATTACTCAACTGTTAGTGATTCCTGATCCCTTAGGAAATTTTAAATTACAATGATGCATCTAAGAAAGGATTTGGATGTGTTTTGATGCAAAATGGGAGAGTAGTAACCTATGCTTCTAGATAGTTTAGTCTCTATGAGGAAAACTACCCTACCCATGACTTGGAATTAGCAGCAGTGGTGTTTGCTTTGAAAATATGGAGGGATTATTTATATGGAGTTAAATTTAAGGTTTTTAGTGACCATAAGAGTTTAAAATACCATTTTGATAAAAAAAAAGTTGAATACGAGACAAAGGAGATAGATGAAATTTCTGAAGGATTACGATTTTGAATTAAAGTATCATCCAAGAAAAGCTATGTGGTGGCAGATGCACTTAGTAGGAAATCATTGCATGTGTCCTTCTTGATGATTCAAGAGTATGAACTGCTCGAAAAATTTAGAAATTTAAGGTTGTTTGTAGATATAGAGTCAGGTAGCCTATATATGAATGAGCTTAAAATTGAAAATAAACTTAAAAATCAAATTAAAGAATCTTAGGAAACAAATGCCTTTTTACAAAATGTAAAAAATCAATTTTTTTAGGGAACACAAAAGGAGTTCAAGACAACAGATGATGGGATAGTACTGTTTCAAGGAAGATTAAGTGTTCTAAACAATCAAAAATTAAAGAATAAAATTTTAGAAGAAGCACATTGTAATAAAATATAGCATTCATCTAGGCAATACTAAAATGTATCAGGACCTTAAAAAAGATTTTTAGTGGCCAAGAATGAAGAAAGAGATTGTAGAATTTGTAGCAAAATGTTTGATATGTCAAAAAGTGAAAATTGAACATCAAAAACCAGCAGGTTTATTGCAACCTTTACACATGCCCAAATGGAAATGGGATAGTATGTCAATGGATTTTGTGATGAATTTGCCTAGAACTCCTTCAGGATATAATGCTATATGGGTTATTATAGATAGATTGACCAAATCAGCTCATTTTCTTCCAATCAAAGCTAACTACCCACTCGATAAACTAGTCCAGTTGTATATTAAGGAAACTGTCAGGTTACATGGTACCCCATCCAGTATTATTTTAGATAGAGACCCTAGATTTACTTCTAGATTTTAGTTCTATGTTAAACTTTAACACAATGTATCACCCCCAAACAGATAGTCAAACAGAAAGAACAATTCAAACTTTAAAAGATATGCTTAGAGCTTATGTGTAGGAACATAAGAAAAGTTGGGAAAATTTTTTGCCATTGATAGAGTTTGCCTATAATAATGTTATCATTGTAATATTAAGATGGCACCTTATGAAGCTCTGCACGGTAGGAAATGCAAATCTCCATTGTGCTAGTATGAAGTGGGAGAAAAGAGATTATTAGGGCCAGAGATTGTGAAAAAAACCACAGATCAAATCAAAATAATTAGGGATAGATTACTTACTGTCCAAAGTAGACAAAAGAGCTATGTCGATCAAAGAAAACCTTTAGAATTTGAAGAAGGAGAACATCTTTTTATTAAAATCTCTCCTGTGACTAGTATAGACAGATCCCTAAAATCCAAAAAGCTCAAACCCATATTTTTTTGTCCTTTCCAAATTCTAAAAAGAATAGTGTCGGTTGCCTATCAAATAGCACTTCCTCCAAATCTTTTTAATCTTTATGTATTTCATGTTTTCCAACTCAGAAAATATTATTTAGATCCTTCTCACACAATCAAGAGTGAGCCAGTGCAATTGAAAGATGATTTAACATATCTCATAAGGCCTGTACAAATTCTTGACAGGAGTCTCAAATAACTAAGAGAAAAGATAATCCCTTTGGCTAAAGTTTTGTGGGAAGGGTTAGATCTTAAGGAAGCAACCTAGGAAATGAAAGAAAGCTTACAAAAGGATTATCCAGAGTTATTTATGACAGGTAAACAAGTTTTGAGCACAAAATTTCTTTTAAGAGGGGAGAAATGTAGCATCCCCATGTAAGTAAAAATAAATTTTAAAATTTCTAAAGTAGTTTTATTTATTTTATTATTTATCATTAGCAAATATTTCATTTGATTTTTAATATTTTTATTTTAGCATTTAAATAGAAAAGGACAGTAAAAATTACTTAAAGGGAAGTAGAAATAGTTAAAATACCTGAAAGAATAATGAAAACTATACAGTGACAATTTAATAATTATGGGATTTCACATTAGGGCATTTTGGAATTTCACAATTTATTTTATAAATTATTAATTATTCTTTTAAGCATTTTTAAATTAAAGTAGGTGAAATTATCATATTTTAACTTAATAAAAAGTTTATATTTAGAAAGATTTACATAAGTAAAAATATAATTAGTTTAAATACATCAATAATACTATGATAAGTGCCCAATTTCAATCAAATAGGAGAAATAATCGCTAATTGGGTAGAGAAATTAAATCTGTTATTATTTAGTTTTTGCCTTTCCATCTAATTAACCTAGTTACAAACTAATTAAAAATCATGATTAAAGAGATTAACATGACCAAAAGCAAGCTTCCTATTTATTGCCTAACAAGAAAATTAAAATTGAAAACTAATAAATAAATCCAAAAATTTTCCTTATATCCCTAACCCTATGGCCAAGTTAAAGGAAAAGGAGGAAAAAGAAAAAAAAAAAAAGAGAGAGAAGCCATAACCACAGCTAGGAGAAGGAGGAGGAGAAGAGAAGTAGGAAAGTGGAAGAAAGGAGGAAACAAGCTCAAAACCTTCACCAAACTCGAACTCCAAGAGGTAAGGATCTCAAAACTTAATTTTTTCCTCTTAGAAACCATAGTTTCATGGTGATTGATGATTTGAATCCATGATACTTTCTCTCTCTAGAATTTTTGGTGTGTTTATGGGTGGTTTGGATTAAGGTGAACCACTTAGATTAAGGTTCTAAACCTATTTTCAAGTAGGAGGTTAAGTTTCCCAAGTTAACATACTTAGGGTTCTAGGATTAGAATCTTGCCAGTACGTGATTTTGAGATTTTTGTATAGTTATAAGCTTGATTAGGTGATTTGGAATCATCGTTGGTCATGAATATTGGTGAAAATCGCTTGAAATCTTAAGTTTTGGACCCCCCTAGCTCACGGTCATATTAGGGTTCTAGGGCGTATTTTTTTTAATTTTTATTATTTAATGTGTGTTCTTGATGGAAATAGGATAGACTTATTTTGATGGATGGTTCTTGGTTATTTAAATGAAAGTCTATGTATGTTCATGGGTATACGACTCACGGCCAAGCTAGGTATTTGGGTTGAATATTTGTGGTTTGTGTTGTTTTAATTTTAGTTTAGGTGTGTTATGATGATTTTAACATTTGTGGGAAGATCTGTTATATAATTCTTCCTATGTCTTGAATTAAAGTTTATGTATGATAAAAGACTTATTGGTATGAGTTAATTTTGGGGGATGTGTACTTTAGTTAAAGATGGTTTGAATTGAGGAGTATATGACCATGTGGACTTTTGGAATTATTAGGTGTTGAATTTGATGTTAGTAGATTGTTGGGTGTTTGAAACTAAGGAAACAGATGAGAATTTAAGTTAAATGGAAGTATAGAATGTGGCAAATATTTCCACACTCATGGCCATAGTGGTTTGAATAGGTAGGTGATTTATTAGATTGGGTGTGAGCTAAAGTCTTAGAATTTTATAAGGTTTAGACGTGAAAATAAGGGGATATCATCACTAGAACTCCTATAAGGGTACTCTTTAGGTCACGGCCCCATTAGGAGGAAAAGCAATAATTTGTTTCCTAGAGCTATGTTCAAGGATGTTACAAGATGTTAGATAGTGAAATTGAGATTATTAGAGATATATTCTCTTATGTAATGTCTCTTTGAGATGTCAGAGCCTTAAAAAGTTTTCTCTTAATATGTTACATGCTTACTTTAATTAAAGAGAAAGAATAAGTTAAGCTTGGATGTGATCCTCTAGAGAAAGAAGATGAATTTGAGGTGATCATAAAGATTAGAAAAGAATTTCTAATAAAATGTTATGGAAAAAGTCTATGAGAAATTCTACGTGTGTCTAGGTCTACTTTGTAAACAGGTCCACCAAAGGTGTGGATAGTGGTGTGAAATCTATTAGTGCACATGTGGAATGGCTACTCTAATTTTAGGAAATTCCCTATGCAAAGGGAGATTTCTCAACCAGTTAAAGTTTCGACCATATAGGCAAAAGAGAAATTTAAAAAGGGTTAAGCTCTAGTTTAAGCTTAGTGAGCATGTAACATAGAGTAAAGTTTCATGGAATTGTAAATGTTAATTATTATGCATATTAGAGATTATTGACTAACCATGAAACTCTATGACTAATATTGGAGATTATTGACTAATATTTTCTAAATTTTTCGATATATGACTAATATTATATTTCCTAAGAAAGAATTTAATGTAACCACGTGATCACCAAAATAACGTTTCAAATTAATATAAAAATTTTATTAACCTAATAAACACATAATCTTAACT
Organism: Castanospermum australe; assembly: GCA_019955255.1. Classification (NCBI taxonomy): domain Eukaryota; kingdom Viridiplantae; phylum Streptophyta; class Magnoliopsida; order Fabales; family Fabaceae; genus Castanospermum; species Castanospermum australe. Next base: position 3,858 of record NSJW01000605.1, on the reverse strand, counting down.
TATAATACCTTTAAACTAAATTAAACATTAATTTAACTTTATTAAATTTAATAATTAATTTTTAACACGTAAAATCATACCTATTCTAGGTGTGGTATTACAGGTCTTGTAAATTTTGGACTCAATTTACCTTTTTTACCAAACCTCAATATAACCTTCATAGGAGAAACATGTGAAAACACGTGGTCTCCTACACCAAATTCTAAGGGATGGTGTCTCTGGTCTGAATAAGATTTCTATCTACTCTGAGCAATAACCAAGCGTTCATGAATAAATTTAACCTTCTTATTAGTTTCTTGAATCAATTCTGACCCCAAAAGTTTAGAATCGCCAACCTTAAACCAACCAATCGAAGATCTACACCATCTCCTATACAAAGCCTCAAAAGGTGCCATCTGAATACTTGATTGATAACTGTTATTATATACAAATCCATCAAGGAAAAATGCTAGTCCCAACTCCCTCTGAAGTCTAGAACACAAGCGTGAAACATATCCTCTAAGATTGAATAGTTCTCTCTGACTAACCATCGGTTTAAGGATAAAAAGATGTACTCAAATCCCAACGAGTACCAAAGTTGTCTGAAAAGATATCTAAAAGTGAGAAGTTAACTGGGGTCTCTAGTCAGAGATAATAAACATTAGTACACCATGTGAAGATATTATCTCATCTAAATAGAGTTTCACATATTGAGCCGATGTGTAAGTGGTTTTCACTAGTAAGAAATGTGCAGACTTAGTCAATCAATCTACAATCACCCAAACCGAGTCATAACACTTGGAGGTCCTTGGTAACCTAGTCACAAAATCCATGGTAATTCTCTCCCACTCCCACTTCCATTTAGGTATATCTATTCGTTGCAACAAGCCTGCTGGCTTTTGGTGCTCAAACTTCACCTATTTCCACGCTAAACATCTAGACACAAACTCAGGCACATGTTTCTTCATACCATCCCACCAATAAACATCTTTGAAATCATGATACATCTTGTTATATCTCGGATGTATAGTGCAGAAGGAATGATGAGCCTCCTCTAACACCTTCCTTCTCAGGTCATCAACATCTAGGACATATAATCGCATGCCACATTGCAAAACACCATCAGAATCAATATTAAACTCAAAAACTTTGCCTTTCTTAACAGCTTCCATGATACTTGCCAAACGAGGGTCTTATCCTTACACTTCCTTAATAGTATTTATCAAAGTAAAGAAAAGCTGCACATGAGCTAACAATGGTCCAGTATTAGTAACCTCAAACTATACTCCACCATCCATAATTTCTTGAAACTCTTTAACTATCATTCTTCTGTCCTCATATATGTGAGCAAGAATTCCCATTGACTTTCTACTCAAGGTATCGGCAACCACATTAGCTTTTCTTGGATGACAGAGAATAGTGCAATCATAATCCTTAAGTAACTCCATCCACCTTCTTTGTCTAAGGTTAAGATCCTTCTGCTGGAATATATATTTGAAACTTTTATGATTTGTATAGATCTCACATGTTTCTCCATACAAGTAATGCCTCCAAATCTTGAGTGCAAAAACTACTGCTGCCATCTCTAAGTCATGAGTGGGGTAATTTTGTTCATGCCTCTTAAGTTGTCTAAAAGCATAGGCAATAACTTTGCCATGCTGCATTAAAACACATCCCAAATCCACTATGGATGCATCACAATATATAGAATATCTACCTGTACCTAATGGTAAGATCGACACTGGAGTTGAAATCAAAGTGACTTGAGCCTTTGGAAACTCTCTTTACATACATTTGACCATTGAAACTTCAAATTCTTCTATGTCAATCTTGTCAAAAGAGCTGCAATCTTGGAAAAATCCATAACAAAACGGTGATAGTATCCAGCCAATCCCAAAAAGCTTTTAATCTCAGTAGCCGAAGTTGGCCTTGGCCAATGTTCTACTGCCTCCACTTTCTTTGGGTCTCATTTTATACCATCCTTGGATATGACATGTCCCAGGAATGATACACTATCTAGCCAAAATTCACACTTTGAGAATGAATAAAGTTTGTGATCTCTCAAAGTCTGTAAAACAATCCTCAAATATTGCTCATGTTCGTCTTTATTCTGAGAGTAAACCAAAATATCATCTACGAACACTATGACAAACTAATCAAGGAAATGTGTCAAACTCAATTCATCATATCTATAAATGTTGCTGGGGCATTGGTCAACCCAAATGACATTACTAGAAATTCATAGTGTCCATATCGAGTCCTTAAAGTTATTTTGGGGATGTCCTCCCTCTTGACTCTCAACTAGTTATACCTTGATTGAAGGTCTATTTTAGAAAAGTATTGTGAACCTTGCAATTTATCAAACAAATCATCAATGCAAGGCAAAGGGTACCTGTTGTGTATAGTCACCTTCTTTAATTGTCTATAGTCTATGCATGGCCTCATTAACCCATCTTTCTTTTTAACAAAGTGAATAGGAGCACCCCATGGAGAAGTGCTTGGATAGCTGAAATCTTTAACTAACAGGTCTTGTAACTAATCTTTCAATTCTGGAGGTGTCATACGGTAAGAGGGTATAGAAATAGGGTGGTTGTCTGAAATTACATCAATATAGAACTCAATCTCCTTCTCCGGAGGTAACCTAAGTAACTCTTCTGGAAATACATTAGGGAATTCAGCAACTATTGGGACTTTGTTTAGACTTTCTGACTATAAGAAGGTAACCCTAACCATTGCTAAATATCCCTTACATCCTTTCCTCAACAATCGCTTAGCTCCTAAGGCAAAGATCAAGTTATAAGAAACCAAGCTATAATCACCCTGAACCTAAAATCTTTGTCTAATGGGAATGTCAAACTTGACTACCTTTGCATGATAGTCAACAGTTGCATGGCAAGAAGCTAACCAATCCATGCGCAAGATCACATCAAAGTCCATCATGTCTAATATAATCAATCTGCTAATGTCTCACTGCCATCAATAGATATTTTACATGCTTTATACACAAGCTTAACAAAAATAGATTATTCAACTGGCATAGCCATATGGAAAGGGTACACTAATAAAATAGGTTCTTTACCAAACCAAGTGGCAAAATACAGAGACACATATGAATCGGTGAAACCCAGATCAAATAGAACACTTGCATCATATGAACAAATGGGAAGTATACCTGTGACCACAGTATTTGATGCCAGAGCATCTTGTGGAGTCAAAGCAAAAACATGACCTGAACGTCTACTTGCTTGACCTGTAGGTCCATTCCCTCTGCCTGTCTAGGTAGAAACTTGTCTTATTGGCTGAGCTGCAGTAGGCAGAGGAGGTAGTGCTAGTGCTGTAGATGCAGAATTAGTACCTTGTGATTAAGGGCAATTCTTTCTTCATATGACCAATCTGTCCACATCAGTAGCAGGCACCTGTCTCCTTATAACACTGTCCAGAATGGAATTTTTGACAAGTCTTAAATAGAACTTTAGCTTGACCAGACTGTGCAGTACCTTACTGCATTACAGCTTTCTCCTGACCTTGGGATTTTTGCCCTTTAAAAGAGTTACCATTACCATTCCCACCATAAGAGTTTTCAGTCTTAGCCTTCTTGGATTTCTGTTGTACAAAATGCTCTTTCATCTCTCATTTCAATCCTCTTACAATAATCCACTGCTATTGCATATGAAGGAAACAACATGGTATGTGTTGCCAATGATTTGAGCAAGGGTCTTACCAGCTCTTCTACAAACCTCTTGATTCTATCCTTTTCTTTCAGTAAGGATGAAATGTGGTGCACAACGAGAAAGCTGAGTGAAGCGAGCATCATATTCAGAAACTGTCATAGCTAGTGTCTGTTTCAATTCTTGGAACTCTCGAACTCGTTCGTCCCTC